>JAVCKT010123846.1:0-20198 GCA_032273925.1 Rhynchotus rufescens
CTGCGTGTGCAGGGGGGTTGGACTCGATGACCTCTGAGGTCCCTTCCAACCTTGGGCATTCTATGATTCTATGATAGATGCAATATTGATTTATGATATACTGTATTAACAGGATAAAGTGAAAAAGTATAAGCCTGACTTGAATTATTCAGCAGTATTATTTAATTTTTCATGGTGACTTAATAAAGTATTTTGATTTTAAATTTTGGAAAACTAGTTAGCATATGCATGTGTAAATCAAATAGCTCAGCAAAAATGAAATTCTAGACTCACCAAAGCCAGTGAGAGGATTCTTTTAATTCAGTGGACTTAGCTTTTACTCTTATCATCCAAGGACTTTCAAGGGTGGTTTGAACAACTCTGATCCAACGAAGGGATATGCAGACACACACTTCTGTCCTTGAAGCACCATCAGGTGGCTGATACTGGCAGACAAATCGATTTTTCCTTAATAGAAGCCCTGGTGTTGAACAGCATGAACAGATATGTCTGCAGGTACCCTGAGCGTGGTACAGCCACTATATAAGCAACATCCTGCACTTGGGAGCAGTGAGTTTATCTTTCTCTTTAGCAAGTTTCTATCCAGATATTCATATGCATAAATGCTGAGGATCTTTTAATTAATGGCATTGCTTGGGTTAGAGGGTGAAGCCCAGACTAAGCCATGTAATCCCATCTAGCTCCACACCAGATTCCATGAGGGCTGTTTGCGTAGGTGGTGTCACAGATGAGTGAGGAGCGACGCGCTTCACTCAGAAGAGAGGAGTAGCAGGATCTTTTATTGAGGTAAGATAGTGATTTAACAGAGTTCAATCGTAAATAAGACAGTGATTTAACAAGGGTTGATGGCTGGATTCATCCAGTTATTTACTGTGTGGAGGACAGGATCAGATGAAAGTGTAGAGGAGACCCTCCCATTGTGTCATGAGGTTCAGAGTAGACCCCCTTTCTTTCCAAACTCCTCAAATGTGTCTGGGGGCCAACTGGATCCAATCTTAGCCTCAGACTTGGTCAACAGCTATATCTAAAGGATTGTGCACACAATCCAAGATACAGTTTAGCAAACTCAGCCTCAAGGTAGCATTGCGAGTCTTCCCTGCTCAGGAGGAGGGTCTGCAGTGCAGCTCACAGTGCAGGAGAGCTCAGTGAGCTCCAAGCTACCTACTGTTTCTGGGAATGGGAAAGCTTCTTCCATTTCCAGTGCATTTCCATTTCCAATGCAGGTGAGCTGCCAGTTCTCAGTTCCCCATGCTGTACACAGTTGATCATCTTGTATTTCCATTCCTCCATCTCCCACCTTTTTCTCTCATTCCACCCCATACAGAACTTCCCATTCTAGAAAAAAAAAAAATCTGACCTCTCTCATTTTTATGATACCGTGTCTGTTTTGTCTTGTTCAGCCCACCAACAGGCACCTGCAAAGAGATACTTAAGTTCAGTAGTTCCAGTCTTCATGCCTCCATCACTTTGCCTCTTGCCATGATCTGATCCGACACATGAGCTGATAGTTGCAATTGAAATGTGTATTTTGACTGGATTGCTAGACAGAACTATTGACAAGGGAATTGAAAGATCAGTGGGGAGAAAATCTGTCTAATATAGCTAAAAGACAATAAAACTAACTTCATCACACTTGTTGGGGTTGTTGCCCAAGACCTGTCAGCCTACAGACAACGTTGTGTGGCCATCTCCATCTGGTCAGGCTTCATGCACCATCAGATCCTACTTCTCCTACCTGGCAAGGATGATGAGCTGTGGCTTTCAGAGGATGTGTTCTTAGTAAAGCAGAAATGGGCCCTATTGGGAGGGGATGTTTTGAGAGGCTTATCCAGGAAAATTGTTTATTACTCCCATTCATTAAATAAATCCTTAAAAGACCACTGAGTTAATTGAATGGTAGGAAGATCACATTAGACTGATTTGTTGTTTGGAAACATGAGAGTTGCTCATGAGGAAGTAGAAGAGCAATGGCCAAGAAGGTTGGGGGCACCTATGTGGGTTGGCTCAAATTCCAGGAGGGTTGAGTTACTCCTCTGGGGAGGCAGAGGCAAAAAAAGGAGCCTGACTTTGAATGATGGCAAGCTTCCCGATGCGGGGTGTGAATCTGGCCCTGAGATTGGGCTGTTTTCCATCAAGAAGCCACGTGTTTTCCATCAGAGGAGTGACCAAAGGCTTGCGATAGTGTCATGGAAAAAAATGAAGGGTCATTTTCTCATCTCTGGTTTTTGGATCTGTGATACGAAACTCTTGGTGGAACAAGAGTGACCTGGGGAGCACTGTGTGTTGGATGCTGTTCAAGACGTGTTCGGACACAAGTGAGAGGCAGTCTTAAGGACTGCGTTATTTTCCTTGAAGCTCTGTGTTTGGCTGGCAAGGCCGATGGAAACCTTTCATCATGCATAACTCTTCCTTGGTTCCCTCCCTGCTCAACTCCAGTCCAACTCCCCTCTGCAGAACGTGTAGCCAGCCAAGCACAGGATGCTGCAGACGTGTGGGAGCTCGGGGAGGAAACAAAAGTCATCTGCCTGCCAGTGAAAAATGTCAGGACTGCTGTGCAGTGCAGAGGAAGCATCTTCCACCACTTGGGCTACTTTGGGAACCAGTAGCCCTTGGCAAAGCCAGATGGAGCGGGTTTAGGGTTAGATAGGGCTTTGAGTGAGCTCAGCTGAGTTGAACTAAGCTGAGCCTCCACAACTCAGTCCAGCCACCCTGGCTTCAGGAGGCCACAGGTCTCCTCAACCACCTGCTTCTCCCCTCTTTCTTTCATTTAACCAAGATGTGACCAGGGAGACGTTATGTCTCTTACTTAAGCTGTGAAATAGAGATCTTGATCTACCCCTTTCTGTGAAGAGGGGACCTTTTATTGTCTGATATATAGTGCATGCAGCAGAAGCAAAGAAAGACAGAAATATGTTTCTTCATGGAAAATAAATGGGGCATTTGCATTAGGAAAAATGGCTCCTGCTTAAACTGATGTCTCTGTGTGTTCGTGGGAAGGCATCGCACCGTGGGAATGTTGCGTCTTCCAGTGATATTAAGTTCTTGCTCCAGAATTGGGGAAGCATCTTAATTTGGGAAAAGTGACTTCAGCCCATTATTTTCTTATGGTGATGTCAGGAGAAGTAATGCATGTCCTTAAATAAAGCATGCCCCTAAATGGAGGTTTTAGGAGCTTTCGAGGTTGTAGCATGATGGGGCCATGCAAGTGTGAGAGCACGACCAGCATCTACCCAGAGGTGCTGCAGGCAACATTTGGGATGTTGCTCAGAGCTGCTTTATGATGGCCTTGATGGCCTCCACGCACAAGCAAGGCTCCCTATCGTGGTATGAATGCACGGGGTGCATTGGGGCTGCTACTAAAGACATAGCCTGGAAAAAAAAGAAAAATTAAGTCTTTACTTCTTTACTTCCGTCTTTACTTCTGTTCAGCGTGTTTGCCATCAGCATCCTTTCTGTTTGACATAAGCCCATGTTCTTCTCTGCACAAGCAAATCATCGTGCAGCGACAGGAGGAGGAGGACAGGTGCACAAGCTCACTGCTGCCTTGAGCATCCACAATAAATGTTGAATTTTGGGCAATTAGGATTTATTACTGCAAAGGCACAGTGAATGCCACCAGCGTGCGCGTTGCTCCACGCTGCAGAGCGGTGGCCACCGCAGGGACAGTGTCCTCAGCCATGGGCAACGCTGCACCCTGGTCTGTTGCAGCCGCTCGTTCTTGGGGGCTAGGCAGGGACACCAGTAAAACATCAGCAAAATGATATATTACTGATATGATATAAATGATATATTACTGATATATTGAGTTAGTTTGCCTCTCTGTGGTTTGTGACACTATAGTGCAAGCAGAGTTTTTGCTTTTCCTGGGGATAATGAGAAATGTTTAAAAAATAAAAAGATTCCTCCTTCCTGCAGAGAGAGTCTAGTCGGTTCTCACTGCTTCTAAAAACAACTAAGGACCTTTGCAGTCCCATGCTTTGCACAGCATGATTTAAATCCGTTCCCAGGGGCTTTGTCTGCAGGCACCAGAGGACTCGGGCAGTTGGGTCAGAGCATCCCTGTGCAGGAGCAGGGCCACCCTGGCCAGCTGCTGAGGACACTGCAGTGGGGGGGCACACAGCAGAGCAGTGGGGCATCCCCCCCCAATTTCTTTATGAAGGGGAAGCAGCAACATGGGCAGGAGTGGCGTTTGGGGGTGCTGCTGGTGTCCCACGCGATGGGCTGGGCAGCGTGCAAAGAAACAGCACGTGCAAGGTTCAGCCAGCAGCAAGCTCAAAGTTGGATGTACAGCCATGTATCTGAGACTGGAAGGAAAAACTTAACTCGTTTTCTTTCATTAGAAAGAAATGTGTTTAGAGCTGTCAGCATTGACTCAAAATGGTACTCGTGACAGGTCACACCAGTAGGTCCAGCAAGGTTAGTATTGCTCCCTGATAGATGACAGTAGTACAAGTTGAAGAAAAACATTAAGGCTGTGGAGACACTTCCTGAAGTATTTTCCCAGACTCCGACTCTTTGCTGTACAGGGACTGTATGGGGACAGTGCTCTGCCCCTGCCCCACGCGCACGCCCAAGGGCCTCATGATGGTCCCTTTAGTCTCCTGTTCCCGGGCTGGTCTTGCTGCATGTGGTTTTGGTGTCCTTTTGCAAGCTGCTATGCACCTGTGGCTGGGCTTGGGATGAGTGGTCGGTCACCGAGGCTTAGACAAGAGCTCGGACCCTGCAGGGCCTGCTTCTCGTGTGACTTGGCCCTGGCCCAGAAAGCCTTGCAGGGACAGACCAAGAAAACGGGCAGAGTTTATAGATTCCTGACTATTTTCTTTCCTGGCGATTGATAACGTAGGCTGAGCATCCTTAATGCTTGTGTCTTACATAAAGCCATGGCAGATTTCCCAAGGGTTTTCTTCTGCACTGGCTATCTGAAGACTTTGGAAGCTGTGACATCTGTTTATTCTTAAGCAGAGTAATTGATGCAGTAGAGTTTTCTTCTTGTCATTTTGTTTTGTTTTGTTTTTAATATAGAATCATTCCAGTGAACTATTTTTTTCTTTTCCATTTTCTTTTCCATCTCCTCCATACAAATAGAGGAGTAGGAGTTTCCTTCAGTGAAACAACGTCACTTCATTGCAAGCCCCTTTTTTGGTTTTATTTCCAAGGGCAACCAAATTCCCTTCCCTTGCTTTGCTTTGGGAGCTGCATTGGAAGAGATTTTGTGGTAGAAATATGAGGTAAGGGAGGGAGGTCCAAATATTTCCCAATTTTAGTGACCACTTTTTGACTAGTAGCTTTCAGGTTGCCAATTTGAGGTTGAACTTGAAGAGAACAGAGTGTTGCGCTGCCTGCTCCTGGGCTTTGCCTTCTGCATCTTCTGCAGTCTCAAATGAGCTGCCTTCCCCTTCCTGGTGGGAATTCATGATTAGCAACGCGATCGATGCCAGGCTGCTGTGAGCATGAGGACCTGCCCTCATCAAGGAACGTGGTATCTAACACTTGCATCAAAAACGTCTGTGGAAGATGTTTGTGAAGTTCTTGTCCTGCTCTGGCTTGCAAGCCAAACACCTACAGGATCTGCAGGAAAAGAGTGAATGAAATAATTCACTTCAGTTCTGTGGGCTTAGCTTTGTGGACAGAATTTATTTTTATTTTATTTATTTGATTTTGTTTTGTTTTGTTTTTTGTTTATTTTTTTCTGGCACCATCAAAATAAACTTGACAAAATCTCCCCTATTTTCTTCCCAGAACTGAGCTCTCTTTTAAGTGAGGTAACAAACTGCATGAGCTTTTATGCTAGCTAAATAGGGCAGCTGTTGCTGGAGTGCTGTTGGAGCAGAACCCTTTATTTTTCTACAGAAAGGCGCTCCTGTGTTTTGCAGAGCTCTTCTCCATGCTCATCTGCACCTGATGCAGCTAATAAAAATGCAGGGGATTACAAATTTGCATACATTAGCCCATAATTGCATGCGTTCAAATATAAGCCATAAAAGCCTTGGCTCTCAGGCAGCCTGTGGAGAAGCCAGTGATGGATGCTGAAGATTTTCTCATGTAAGAAGGTGCATTTTGTTACCACAGAAGCTGAGCTTGGGAGAGGATTAGATGTTCCTGCGATGCATGAAGAGAAGGATGGCCTGGATCCCCCATCTCATCCCAGCAGCTATGAGCTTTTTCTATTTTTACATTTTTTTCTGCATGTTTTTACCTTAGATGCACTTCAGTCTCCTTCACTCTTGATAAAGGCATTGGATTTTTATCATCTCTAACTCTGGTCTTTGTGTTGGTCCCCCAGATCCAACCTGCTGCCTGCTAAGAGGATTAATATTAGCGATGCCCTCGATACTTCTCTAGTAGCTCCCACTTGTTTGTCAAGACTAATAACATTTTCCAGCACATAAGACCACAATTAACAGTATTAAGCAGAGCCTTTGGTCAGAAGACTCTTCATGAAAATATTTTCCTCTGCAGATCCACAGTCTGGGTAACAACCTGGGGTGCTACTGTGTTGCGCTCAGTTATTGCTTCAGAGACATCAGAGCTGTGGGAACAAGCTAGGTTATTTTTCCATTTCATCATTTATGGGATTGCTAATTAAATTCCAATTGCTGAAGCTTTATTAATGATAATGACGTGAAAGCCAGGAAAAACACGCTGTGATTTTTCCAACTCCAAGGTGAGTGAGCAGAGCTGACCATTAGGGGAAAAACATCATTTTAGTTGTTATTGAGCAATTCAAATCTGGAAGTACTGCGAGACACTTGGCAGGCCAGAACATCATCTTAACACTTGCTTTTCAGCTGATGTTATAATCCAATTAACGTATAGAGCAGTAACAAAGCTCTTGAGTAAATTAAAGTAATTTGCCTTTAAATGACCAGGAAAACCATATTTGCAGCCAAGGTTATTCAACCCCACTGCGTGAGCCTTTCAGCTGTTACACTGATTGCCCGACGTTGGAAATAAAATTGCAAACCTCAGAGAAATGCATTGCTCTTAATGAAGGTAAATTGAACAAGCTGAACTGCCAAGGGTTTTATTTTGGAAGAACTCATTTAGCTATCGGGTTTCGGAGATGCTTGTTAGCATGTGTCATTTGCAAGGCTTGGGAGTTTATTGGACTGCAGTAGAACTTGCAACTTCCAAAATTTCCTTTCTTCTCTCTGCTTACTCAGATGACTGTCAGAATTAGGCCGTTGACCTCATGGTAATAATGGCCATAATAATGGCCACCTAGCTCGGGAATTCAGGGAATTCTGCCATTTTCGGAGGTGCTGTTTAGTGAAAGTGCTGCTGCTTGTTTGCAAGGCTTCCTTATTGCAAAATGTGGAAGGAACAATCGGGGAGGAGATGTCATGTATAGCAGGTCACCTTCTGACCCCATAGGTTGCATCTTGATCCTCCCTGCACGGAGCATGGCTACCAGGGGGCAAGCAGTGACAGCAGGGACATTGTTTTAGGGCCCAGGGAATTTCCAAATTTACTGTGGAAATAAGTGAGGTCAGAAACTGGGCCCACTTATTCTCACAGCAGACATTTTTATTGTGATCTGTTTCTTTTTCCTGCTCTATAGTATTATTATTCATTATTATCGTTATTCATTATTATTACTCAAAATAATTATGATTCTGTACAAAATTTCTTCATGGTTCAATTCTACCAACAGATGCTTTTTCCGAAACTGATTAGACCATGAAGTTTGCCTGAATCCTCCAGCATTACCACTGAGTAAACATTTATATCCTTCATTCAGATCAGTAATGACTTTGCCTTTGAGTTTGTTGCAGGGGCAACTATTGGAAGCATGTATATACAGGCCATGCAGTAGAGTAACTCAATACATGGGCAATTTTGTTTCCGTGGATAAGAGCTGCTGCCTTATGGAGGATCTGTCTCTGGAAATGAGTGACAGAGGCTTGGCTGTCTTAACCAGACTAATTGAAGATCTTTGGTTGGGCACCATAAAAGAAGGAGGGGAAAATGGGAGCTGTTTCGTGTTGTCATGGCCACTGGGAATAGTTACTTCACCCAAACTTTGCTTCCTACAACTTAGAAAGTTTCCTAACTGCTCTGATAGTGGCATACGATCATATGCAAGATCTCCATCCTGAAGAACTTATTTGCCAGATACTTGCTAGGCATTACACTGGTTTTACTGCCCCTAAACAACTGGATGGATTAAACAACTATTTGAGGACCCTCTTAGTCTTTCAGTGATTCTCATCAGCATCATCATCTTCAGTCAGGTAGAAAAATCTGCCACCAGGGAAGATGGTTTCTTTCACCTTTCTGCAGAAGCTTGAACCTGAGAGGTTTCTGCTCATGAGAGCCATCATCCCCTAACTCATGGGCTCCTCCGTGGCCAAGCTGTGTTTAGGCTCCTAGATCTTTTCCCCTAGATCTCCGTGAGCCACAGGAGCGCTATCACCCCAGACAAGTTTTTTCATGTCTTTGCTTGCTTGTCCCAATCCACAGACCAGTGTCACTGTTGCCCAGTGCTGAAGGAGGAGAGTGATGGTACATGTGAGATGCAATCTGCTTTTCTCAATTTTCACTCCTGCAGATGCTCAGGCCATTTCTGATGTACACCAGGATGGAGGAGAGGACACTGCACAGTACTTTGGGGAGCTTCCCAGCATAGGGAATAGAGAATGCATAGACTGAAATGCATGGCTTGCTCATACGAACCAAAAGAGGGACAAAGCACAGGAATTACGCAGGTCGTATCCAGTAATCCTTGAGCCTTTTTGATTTTTGTTCCTCAACATGTATGCAGCAGTTCTGACATGGCCATTTTCACAAGGAAGGGATTGGAAGAGATTGGAACCCCATGCAGATGTAGATGCAGAGCTCTAAGTTGGCCGTGCTTGGCAAGTATGACCTGATAGGGCTACTTCTGAAATGCAGTTTTTCCCTCTGAATGCTTCCAGGAGGGCATAATGCTGCTCCAGGAGGGAGTAATGCTGGGGTGGAGTTTATCTGCAATCTCCACAGTGTTTTTGTGATATCTAATGCTACAGTTACCGTGGAAGCAAATTGCACGGTAAATACTCAGAGAAAGGCATGTATAGCAGAGGACACATAAAGCTAAATGAACGCGGTAAGGAAGGAGAGCACCCTTATGGCACAGGGTGCTATAGTCATGGTTGTTCTAAGATTGCCACCCTGCAGAGAGGCTCAGGTCCATTTATGTTGTTTAACGGTGTATGTAGCAGTTTTGAGTCACTTGATTAAGCATCTGGGCTTTTTTTTTTCCCCTTTCTGCAGCTCTCCATGAATTCCCCAATGACATCTTTACGAACGAAGACAGGAGGCATGGAGCTGTCGTCCTACATGTCCGTTGTGTAAGTTTTCTGGCACTGCATTTCTTTTCTTATCAGTTCACACTGGATACAGTACATATGCACTGACAAGCTAATACTATTCCCTATCCACTTGACTTTCTCTTCTGGCACCAAAACTCAGTCATGACTGAGAGTGTTTTTTAGGAATAAAATTGAATATAGTGATAATATTTCCTCCTTCATTTTTATATAAGACTGTTTCAGAAGCACCAGTGCAGGCCTTCAACACAGCTGTATATTGCATGTGAAGAAACCCATGCAAGTGCTCCAGAAACATTTTGCTGAGGACATGGGGCTGTTGTGCAGTGCCCACTCCCATCTCTATGGTCCTCTCCCTCCACTGCTGATGGCTACTTCACCCCATGGATGAGCTATGACTTGAGCCCTGAGAACTGGACCTGTCGCTTTGAGAGCTGACTTCAGTCTCCGTGGGGGCAACCTGCATGGAGATAGTTTAGGGGTCTTCATCTGGCACATCAGTAAAGCCCAAGAAACTTCACAGAGGAGCTTAGGGCCCTATAGCCATGGAGGGATATGCCTACCAGTAATGCTACAGTGGAGATGGTTTGAGAAGACAGGAGAGTTTCTAGATCCTCATGATGAGGTAGAAGGCTGTCTGGCATGTGGAATATGTTGACCCTCTTAGGGGGCAGGATGGGCTCTTGCCTGCCCACCTGCACACATGATTTTGGACAGAGAGCGTCACTTCAGTGCTCCCTGTTCGACTGCCATCTTACTGATATATTGGCCATTTTACTTTGCTATGTTTTAGTTGGCCAAATGCAGAGCTTCGGGCTAAGTTACATGACAGCCTCCCATTCCCAAATCTAATCCTCAAAAAGCAAACAATGATAACGTTTAGTTCAGTTTAAGATCCACAGGGCAGCGGACTCATGCTAAAGTGATTTAGAATAGATGCTATTTCACTGAAAGAGTGAGACTGAAGTGCTAAGCTTGGTTTGACAGATCTGGAGGAACAGTGCAAATCTCATTTTGCCTCATACGGACCATGCCTGTAGAGAGACAGTATATCAAGACTGAGTTTGGTGTTTGAGTAATATTGCAAATAGTTGTAAAACACCCACATCATCTAATAAATACACTGAACTGCCTGAGAGAGAGATAAGCTGCTCAAGGACCTTGTCATAATTGTCCACCTGGACTCCCTGCAACAATCTTGCATGTTTTTTTTCATGTAATTGCCTTCAAAATTTGTTAAATCTTATACTGCCAACCTGAGGATTGCAGCTATTTTTAAAAATCTTTCTGTTTAAACAAAATGATTTGACATCAAGTTTGTTCGAAGCTCAGACAGGGCTTAACCTTTGCTTGAACTTGTTGTGTGCAGAACACATGCATCTAAAATATCCTCCATGAATCCTTGTGGTACCTCTTATGACATTGCTGTAAGGGAAGGATATTAATTCTTTGGTTTAAAAGAATGAGTAATGTTAGTTAGTAGTACTTATTTTAATAAATTTGGAGTCACCTGAATTCCTCTGACCAGTAGAGTTCCTAAATTAAGTTCTTCTTTCTGAAAATGTTGAAGAAAACATCATAACCTCTCACTGATCATGGTGGTCCTGAGTTCTTCGAGGAGTTTTGGAGGACAACTGGAAGGTGAGGAAGATTGAGTAAAAATTAAAGATAGTCAAGTTGAATTTACATAATTTAAGATTGACCTGTTAGTCCATTAAATAGTTAAGCAGTGTTAGAAGACCTTGTGTTCAGCAGCCTCAGTAATCTTACAGGAAGAAGCACTTCTCCTCCAAATCAATTTCTCAACTTTTCTTATGTAGATGAAGACAGTTCTTTTCTTTTTGACATCTTTTAATTTTAGAAGAGCTGCCAAGGTGGCGCTTCTCTAGGGAGAAGAGCAAAGAAAAAAACAAAGCAGCAAAGAAAAAAACTTCTTCTAATGAATATTTTAAAGCACCTTACTATTTTCAGTCTGCTTAAGTGAGCAGTCACCGTTAACTATGTGTAATGATTCATGCTTTCTTTTTAAGTATAAATTAGATTGTATCTCATGTTGTAATACGAGTGTTCTGTGTTATGATCTTATTTCAGCTAAATGACTGCAATAATTTGTTGAGTAACATCACTATTGACTTTATCTGGCAATCTAAAGACTTCTTCATGGGAAGATTCAGGTGTGAGATGTTTTGTAAATTGAGCACTGAATTTGGGCTGGATTTTTAGCACCCACACACAATTACTTCACCAAAATTCATATTAACTGTCTCTTGGAGCAGTATCACACTGCAGCTAGTCACGCAGAGTTTCTCAGCAGTCATTGGAAAGAGAGAGAGAAATCTCCAGAGGATCTTTTGCTCCCCTACCTTCGGTACAGAGTGGTTGGGTTGGGTCAGGTTGGGTCTCTCCTTCTTGGAGACCCTGTTATTGCAGCAGTGCTTGAAAGAGGCCTTGAGGACAGCATTCATGGAATTGTAAGGGTGGTCACCACTGGAGCAGGTTGCCCAGAGAAGCTGTGGAGTCTCCATCCTTGGAGATACTCAAAACCCAACTTGATGTGGTTCTGGACAACCTGATCTAGCTGACCTTGCTTGAGCAGGGGCGGGTTGGACTGAAGCACTGGAAGTTCCACAGAAACTTAAGAAAAAAATTCTTAACAGTGAGGATGAGAGAGCCCTGCAACAGGCTGCCCAGAGAGGTTGTTGGATCTTCTTCTTTGGAGATCTTTAAAACCCGCTTGGATGCAGCCCTGTGTCACGTGCTCTAGGTGACCCTGCATGTGCAGGGGGGGTTGAACTAGATGATCTCTAGAGGTCCCTTCCAACCTTAAGCATTCTGTGATTCTATGATTTCTTTCTATGACTGAATGCTCTCCAGAAGTCCCTGCCAACCTCAGGTCTTCTGTGATTCTTAATTAAGACATGGCCCCCCCATGACCTTACTCATAGGGAACTGTCTCCACATCTCAGACTGTCTTTATCTTGCTATTTCATAACTTGTGAATGTTGGATTTTATGACTTTAGTGTTCTCTTACTGCTGTTGTAGTTGGCATATCACACAATGCAGTCTGCAGAATTTCAACAAGTCACTTACTGCTCATCTTGACTGATAATTTTTCTTCCTTGCTGACACCTGAATGCTGGTTGTTTTCTGGGTTATTTTCCGTTCAGTTCTAGAGCCCTTGAGCCCTTATGATTTTTTTTGTGAGCTCACGAGGAAAACTGTTTTTCATCTCTTAAATTCATGGAAGTATATTAACAACTCTTAATCAGAAAGTAGTTAGGCTGGATAATGTAGTCTTGTAAAATATCCATAAGCAGTTTACTCCCTTGTTACTCTATTGTGGATAATACGGCAAACTATCAGGAGAGTTTTTATGAAAGGAATTAACTACATTTAGATAAATTAATCTCTGTTTGTTTAAAAAAAAAAAAAACTAGTAACCTGTTATAGCCCTGTGTAGCCATCTTGAGCTAAATATATGCTTATGGAAGCACTTTGTTCCCTTGTAAGCTCATATTTCTTAGGTTTTGGTACAAAAATATTCCTTTTTAAATTGCTGTGAGCTACAGGAATGAGTTTATACTGAGACCATCAAAAATGTGGGTTGCTGAAATCATTCTTAATCTCTGTGGAATCCATGTCTCCAAGTGTGCCTCTCCAGGCTATTTGAAAGAGACAGAGCCTGAACTATATTTTTTGTTACTGCTAACAGTGAAATCACTCAGTCTTCTCTTACAGTGGACTATGTGAACTATTAATGGGACCCTTTTCAGTCTACCTCAGATTATGATTTGGAGCTTCATAAGTGCTCTCAAGATAGTTTATTTTTGCACATGCTTTTTCTGACAATTTTGAATAGGCTGAATGTACTTTAATAGAAATCAAAGGAATCATTTGAAGACTGAAAATTCAGGATAAACCTTTTTTACTTTGGGAAAAAAAAAGAGAAAAAAACCCTGTTTTTAACAAGAAAAAGATGTGAACATCTGTTGTCTCAAGTGTCCTATCAATTTGCTTCCCCTCTAGCAAGCAGCAAGGCAGATACTTCAATCCATTAGTCCTCTATCATTCTGCATATCGGTTTTATTGATTATTAAAAATACTACTTTCCATTGTGCTTATATATTAAGAGTTTATATTGTTAAATAAAATGATAAAAGGAAAACAAACAAACAGAAAAGGTTAGAATCACCCATCAAACTCTATAATTTCCCTGGCAAGAGATGGATCAAAGTCAGACATCCAACTCTGGTTCCACTGCCAGGCTGGAAACACCTTTGTAGGTGTCTAGGAGAAGATGAAATGTCCTCATTTCTGCAAGAAGCTGTGCCGTCTTCTGCACTCCATAGCTGCGGAGAGGCTTCCCCTGGGTATAATGGACAGACCTTGCTCCAGGTCTGTGAGAAGGGCTGTTGCAAGCTGCCATGCTTCTAGAAGACGGCCGGCCACAGTGTACATCCTTGGTCTTAGATCATCCTGGCTGTGGAAATCACTGTGGGGACAGCTTTTACTCTCCTAGCTCTTTTATTTAGGAAGGAGACCTTCCTTTCACTGGCTAAGCTTTTAGTGGTAGCAGGACATTTGTAGGTCTCCAATTATGTCCATCCTGGCCTTCCCTCACAAGAGAAATCAGAGATATGTAAGACCTGAGCTTCAGGTGCATCTCCATAGATTGGAAAAGGCGATATCTCCTCTGGTCTAGAGGTCCAGAATTGCCAGGATCAATGAACCCTATGGGCTGTTCTGTCCAGAAATCCACTGTAGATAAATTTGGGGCAATTTCATCACAATATGTCACTCATTGGGACAGCTACTTTTAACCTATTGTTAAAGGGAAAAAACTGATACTTGAAGAAAAAAGAGAAAAGACAATTGTTGGCTTTTTTCAAGCCTCCTTTTTAGTCTCTATTGAAAGAGGCTGTCATCCTGTTGGGATGATAAATATCTAATTTTTTTTTTTTACCCTCCAGCAATACAGTTACCAAATGTCTGATCAGATCAGAGTGCATGTAGAAATGCAGTTTGTGGAGGGGAAAAAATAAAAGGATATAATCACAGAGTCATCTTGGCTAAATTAAAATTCCTCTGCAGGTTTGAGGATATTAAGGCTGTAAAATGAAAGGTGTCTTTATAATGGCAGGGATGGAGTGGTGATTAGAAGGTCAGGAGAGAATTTTTGTCTTATTTATTGACCTCCTTTTAAACTGTTTTCTTTTTTAATTATCATTATTATTATTTATTTTAGTAAGAAATTGTTCCCTTTCTTGTCTCTCCTTTTTGCCATACCTTTGTGTGCAGTTGGACAAGGTGAATCATATTCAAGGAAGTCAGATGTTAGATAACCAGGACAAATGCTATGAATTGGGCATTCTGGAGAATGTGGTGGACAGCCCTTCAAGGGATTCCCCAAGGCATCTTCTCCCTACTATTTAATGAAAATGAAAACATGAGCTGCAGCAAGTCCCATGCTTGGAACTTGTTTGGAGTACATGGACTGATTGCTTCCCGGATGCCTTCACCTTCTCTGCTGTAAAAGGCAATAAAAAGTGTTTCTACAAATACATTAACAAGAAGACGAGGGACAAGGAGAATCTCCATCCTTTATTGGATGTGGCAGGGAATATTTTCACCAAGGATAAGGTTAAGCCTGATGTGCTTAATGCCTTCTTTGCCTCAGTCTTTAACATTCAGATCTATTATCCTCAAGGTACTTAGCCCCCTGAGCTGGAAGACACCTATGACGAGCAGAATAAACACCCCATAATTCAGGAGGAAACAGTCAGTGTCATTCTATTCCACTTGGACACTTACGAGTCTGTGGGGTCAAATGTTCCACACAAGTGTTCTAAGCGGGCTGACGGAAGTACTTGCCAAGCCACTCTCCATCATCTATCAGCAGTTCTGGTCAACCATGGAGGTCCCAGGTGACTGGAGACTTGCCAGTGTGATGCCCATCTACAAAAAAGTTCGGATGGAGGATCCGGGAAGCTACAGGCCTGTCAGCCTGACCTCGGAATCAGAGAAAGTTATGGAGCAGATTATCTTGATGGCCATCTCCCAGCATGTGCGTGTGTGCGTGACAACCAGGGGATCAGGCCTAGCCAACATGGGTTCATGAAAGGCAGGTCCTGCCTCACCAACCTGATCTCTTTCTATGACCAGGTGATCCTCCTAGTGGATGACAGAAAGGCTGTGGTCTGTTTAGAATTCAGTATGGCCTTTGACACAGGGTCCCACTACCTTCTCCTTCACCTTCTCCATGGCAGCTCATGGCTTAGACAGGTTTACTCTTTGCTAGGTGAACAACTGGCTGGAAGGTCAGGCCCAGAGAGTGGTGGTGGACAGAGTTAAGTCCAGCTGACAATCAGTGATGATCAGTGTTCCGCAGGGATCAGTGTTAGCGCTGGTGCTCTTTAATATCTTTATCAATAATCTGGGTGAGGCAATGGAGTGAACCCTCAGCAGGTTTGCACATGACACCAAGCTGGAAGGAAGAGTTGATCTGTTTGAGGGTAGGAAGGCTCTGCAGAGGGATCTGGAGAGGCTGGATCAATGGGCTGAGACCAACTGTATGAGGTTCGACAAGGCCAAATGCCAGGTCCTGCGCTCGGGTCACAACAACCCCACGCAGTGCTACAGGCTTGGGGCAGAGTGGCTGGAGGGCTGTGCAGCAGAAAAGGATCCGGGGGTGTTAGTGAACAGGAGCCAGCAGTGTGCGCAGGGGGCCGAGAAGGCCAACGGCCTCCTGGCTGCTCTCAGGAACAGTGTGGCCAGCAGGACCAGGGAAGTGACCATTCCCCTGCACTCAGTGCTGCTGAGACTGCACCTCGAATCCTGGGTTCAGTTTTGGACTCCTCACTACAAGAAAGGCATTGAGGTGTTGGGATGTGTCCAGAGAAGGGCAACTGTGAAGGGGCTGGAGCACAGACTTTATGAGGAGCATCTGAGGGAGCTGGGGTTAATTAGTGTGGAGAAGAGGAGGCTTAGGGGGGACCTTATTGCACTCTACAACTGCCTGGAAGGAGGTTGTAGTGAGGTGGGGGTCCATCTCTTCTCCAGAATAATGGCTGAAAATAGGACAAGAGGAAATGGTCTCAAGTTGCGCCAGAGGACATTCAGATTAGATACTAGGAAAAATTTCTACACAGAAAGAGTGGTGAAGCATTGGAACAGGCTGCCTAAGGGAGTGCTATCCAAGGAAGTGGCTGCCCAAGGATGGCGGTCACCATTCCTGGCAGTGTTGAGGAAATGCATAGTTGAGGCCCTTAGGGATATGGATTAACAGGCATTCTATTGAATGGCTTGTGGTTGGACTCTATGATCTCAAAGATCTTTTCCAGTTATAATGATACTATGATTCTCCCTTGCTTTGAGGTAGGCAATGGTGGCCTGCAATCCAGGTGACACAGACTGCTAGAGATCTATGCAGGCATCTGCAGGCGTGAGTGCCCAGCAAAAGAGGTTGGAGATATTAGGAATCTCTTGCTAATGCTACAGGTGTGTTGACGTTTATAGCAGAAGAAAGGAAACAGTTGAAATTATTTTTTCAGATAGATGCTCAGCTGGAGAAGCTTCTCCCAGTTCAGTTAATGGTGAATATATATAACACAGACTGGGACAGTCTTAGGCAGGATAAAAATCCTGAGCAATTTACTCTATCCCATAAGGAAAAGAAAAAAAAAAAACATTTGACCAATTTGCAGCACTTCCCTCACTGAGACTGAAAGGCCTCTTTCCTCCAGTCATTACCACTTCTCACTAAAGTGAATGTCAATGTTTTGCTTACATTTATGGTCCTTTGGATCATTTTGCAGCCTCAGAGTTTCATAAAGTGTAACTTGCATTTATTCAAGCTTTATAAGGAGTGACAGAGAAACACAGAAAGGTGCTGTTCGACATCTTGCAATGCATTAAGCTCCTGTTGTAAGATGCATCGATTCTACTAAATAATGTCACAATTATCCAGTATGGTGAATTTCCCCTTTCTCTTAAAAAACACCTGAATTATTTTTTTAGCAGGCAAAGTTTTCTTGACAGATTTTCACAAAAATTATTACCTTTTTGCAATAGACTGTGATTAAATTCTAGAAAATTGGAAAGGTTGTTTTGAGTTTGGAGGATATAATTTTGTCCCTGGAAAATTAAAAAACAAAATTCCAGGACTTGCTTTTATTCCCCCTCTCCCCTTCCCCAAAAAAATCTCTAATCTACTCCCATCACCTCAAGCTCAACAGAAATCTGAAAGGCAAGCAAAGCAGGATGAGATGTTGGTGATGTAAGAACAACTCTGCTTCATAAATATAGGAGTTTACATCTGGAGGGCAAGACATGTCCATCATTCTAGTGAAAACACATAGTTTGGTCAATGCCATGGAAACCTGGACAACCCACAGATTGAAAGTAATTTTTTCTCTGCACCTGTTCCTCTCCTGACCCAAGGAGAACATAGTTACAACAAACCAAAATCATCATAAGCCAAGAACTGTGGCAAAGCAAGAACTATTGGAAAGCATGGATCTCCTCAGGAATTTCTTAGGCTGAGAAGCAAGGAAAATGCAGAAGGAGCTGATATTTTTTTTAAAATAGTTTGCATTTATAATGGAGTGTGGGAGTATGAAAGCAAGGGTCCAAAACCTGACAGAGATGTGGAGCCATCCCACAGACTTGCAAATAGGCCTCACTCTCTAAAACTGTCAGTTCTGTTGTCTGTTACTGTATTGCCATAAGTGAAAGTTGAATAGCAGTAAGTCTTTCATTTTATCTTCTAATGATATTTTCCTGTTAAATGTGTTTGCAGGCTAGTTCCATAAAAACGTTATTCCCTTCTTATGCTATATAAAACTTTGGAGATAAAGCTCTGTCCCAGAGACTTTCCAGTCTAGACCTTCATTGCAACATACAGGTCACCAGTACATACTGATGTGGGTTGGACGCAGCATCATGATGGAAGAGGAATCTTCCAGCAACAGGTCGGAAGGATGCTGTAACTCCAGCACACCAAACACTGGGGACTTTTAAGAATCATCTCTGTGCTCACCTGGAGAAAAAGACATTTAGGCAAATAAAGTTGAGTGAGCCTAATTCAGCAGAATGAAACGTGAATAATTTTGTCTTGAAGAGCTGAAGAACTCTCAAAAAACTTGGATCAGTGGGACTCTGAGACAACTTGCCCTGTTTAGCTGCCCAGATGGGATCACTTCAGCTTGCACTGTAACAGAAGCCATTGGAGTTGAAACCGGGAAAACAGGATGGAGGCAGGAAAGCAGAAGTTGAAGGTAGAACAAACAAGGATTTATTATGAAAGTTGCTCATAACTATTGAAAATATGCAACAGGCCAGAAAGAGTTTAGGTTGGGACAGAACACCAGTGGTCTTGGCAAAGGCTTGATCTTCAGCAAAGCAGCCACTGGGCCTTACTTTATAGAAAGTTTACTTGCTCAGCTAAGCCTTGGTTGGGCAAAGCTCAAGCAGGCCTTGTCTCAGCCTCAGGAGCTGGAAGGATAATAGATTCTAGTGTGCAGAAGGGCTGTGAGGCCATGAGCACCATAGGTCCTGTTCCTCAGCACTCAAATGCTGTAGCAAAGCTGTGTTCTCCACCAGTTGATTCCTTGAAGTGTCACTGTTTGCTAAGGCTTTGAAGCCTGAGTGACCTTTGGTAGTTTGATCATTTCCAGGCTCCAGGACACAGCTCCTGCTGAACCTCAGGGACTTTGCAGCTCTCACCTTGGGTTTCTCTTCAGAAGCTGAGGAAAAGCCCCGTAAGAACAGCAAAGTGTTGTGGGACTAAAGGATGTCAGACCCATGTGGACCTGATCTGGTTTGGGGTAATGGTTTCCCACAAAGAAGTGCCACCCTGTACCCGTGTTTCTCCTTCCCATATCTAGATCATCTGGACATGATCTTCCAGGTGCTTTGGGGCCTGCTGCAGACAGCATAATGCCCTGGCTTTGCTCCTGCAAACCCATCCAGGAGCCATTTTTACCTGGCTGTTGTGAGTATTGTGCTGAAGTAGATTTCCTTCAAGAACAAAAAGTGAGGAAGACTGAAGGTGCCAATTAATATGATGTAGCTTGCAACTCCAGGGAATAATTCAAGCTGAGAGAAGAGGACAAGATCTATAGAAAACCTCAAATTCAATTGATACAACATTTTGATTGACTTTATTTCCATCTACATTAAGATAAGCTTAAAAAGCAGGACAAAATAATGATCTTTCTGCTATTTCCCTTTCCCCTTCACTAATGTGAAGGGAAATCGTATGACTGTTTTATTGGTTATCAGACTCATTTAGATTGTTTCTCCAGACCGACCTACTTCATAATTGGAGTTATGTGAATTCTCACATAACAAATAGTAATTCATTTCTTTCTTATCAGTAACATTTCTCCTTTAGTGTTTATTTTTTTCCTTCCTTGCTGGAATAAATGGTCATGTTTTGAAGGTATTCCCTCTTGCCTTGTTCTTGCCTGCCTGCCTCTCTTAGCATTTCTGCAGTGACGTATGCCAGGCGAAGAATTATCATAAGCCATAATAAAATATTCAGAGCTAGAAGAAGCGACTCCAAAAGTTTCTTGGAAAACTGGTGGTACTGAGCATTTTTCAAAGATCCCAAGAGCAGACCATGATCTTTCCAAGACTTGGACAGGTGCTTACTTAGCTTTGCTAGCATAATGTTTATAAAATCAGCTATGTATGCCTGTGTCAGGTACTCTGTGCTCATGCGAAATTCTCGCTGAGGTCTAGGGCTCACCTCGCTATGGTATCTTGACATATTTAGAAATTAATAGCTGATGGTGCTGTAACATCAGCATGTGGCCTTTGCATTGGCAGGGCACATGCTGGTCATGCTGCTAGCTGGCACCCTCGCAGACAGGTTGGTGTTTGAC
>JAVCKT010123896.1:0-20186 GCA_032273925.1 Rhynchotus rufescens
GGATCGTTAACAGGATGTGGTTACTTCAACAAAATCCTTCGATAGCCTTAGTGAACAAACATAACATGTTTATTACAGTCTAGATGTGGTCTACTATTCCAAGATTGATACTGTGATGAACACATGCAGGGCAGTGCACTCTGCATCTTTGTAATGGCAAAATATACTTATTATTGGGGTAGCTGCTCGCTTGGCATTGGTGCTCTGCAGAGATCTTTTTGAAGCTGAATAATGTTGGCTCCAGGTGCCATCAACAGACTCCTGGCTGTTCATCTGGCATTGTTGAGCTTCTCTATGCATCTGACTCTGTGCATGGTTTAGACTCTTTGTATTTGCTGGTTTGTGTGTGTGTATGTGTATTGCACTTGCTGTCAGTTTGAATGCCCTTTGTGTTGAAAGGAACTAGACATTTTATTTTTTCTCTTTTCCTTTTGAATCTGTACTCCTAGGTCGTTAGTCTTCAGAGTGCTATGGCTTCAGCATTCTCCATGCTTGCTGGAACAAGGAAGTACAAAGATGATCCATGAAAATGTATTTGATCATCAAAAGCACATTCAATGAAAGTAGCAATGATAAGTCATTAAAGTGAATGCCAGTAATATCTCTTACAGCTCTCGGTGCAATCTTTTCCTTCATAGATTATACCCAACAAAACAGATGTTCCAAAGACCCCCTGTAAACACCTGATGTGTTTGACTTGTTGATTACCTGTATGGCAGCATGTTTCAGTAAGGCTAAGGTCTTTCAGGCTGTTGCCTTGTAGGTTCTCCCTTGTTTTCCATATTTGTGCAAATCACTGCAAGGAGTTATTTTGGACAGTCAGTGTGAATCAGGTGACATTCATTTTAAGGGCCTCGGTTGCCTGCACTTTATACAGCCCTGTACTTAACTAAGTTTGTACATGAGGTCTTGCTTGACAAATAGAGAGACAACCTGCTTTCCTCTCCAGAAGTCTTGTTCATTTTGTTTTTCATCCTGGGTCTCAGATACAGCCCTGCCCTATGTGCAGCCTTTCTTATTTTGTATCAGAGTAGTGTGCAGACGCAGAAATTTCACGGCAACTTGTGGAGGAAGCAAAGACGGGTTCAATCAAGAGTATTGCACAAGTTACAGTCTTGGTGCCATGCATATACTGTGAAAGCAAGTTTTACTCTAAAATACAGACTGTCAAGCTGGAAAACCAGCTTTGTTTGCTTTCTGGGTTCAGCACTCACTGTGTTGGAGCCATAAACTTCTATAGCAACTAGCAGAAGTTTGGCCTCTTCACACATGTTTGGCCTATCAAAAAGTGCTTTGCACATTTCCTATGGCATCATTAGATTACAACATCATGTATATGTCAGCTGGAACCTGAGTGGGATGTGTGGCACTATTTGGGGTGGCACAGTTTTATGTAATTTTTTTTTCCTTGGGGAAGGTCTCACAAGTATCAGTAGTTTCAATATAGTTCTGTGTTGTAGATGCTACCAATTTTTTTAATTATAAAACTACTTGTCTTCCTTATCATGTCAACTCAAATAAGAACTTGTATAATGTAGGATTTTTGCAGAGAGACACAGGAGTAGTTGTGCAGACACACAAGCCCATTTCCAGCTCTATTTCATTTGCTGCCCTGCAGCTCTTTTTGTCCTGATGTTCTGTGCACAGTATCAGTTCAGCACCTTTCTCCAAATGTCTTTTTGCTGTTCAAAGTCACCTGATAGTATTGGTCTTCACAGCAGCAGATATGATGTGGGGAAAAAAGGGAAGCTTACCCACAAGTTCATAGCAGACAGAGTTCACAGTGGTTGAAACCCACACTATTTTCTAAAGATATCTATTCTATCTGTCTGAAAATTCTGTGCTCTAATTCAGCGAGAAAGTGATAAAAAAAGACATCCTTTAAATATTTTTGCCCCCCTACTTCCTTCAAGCCACATCATTTGCTAGTGTTTTAGACTGGTGCAATATAAAGGTTTCCCAGTGAAAAAAAAATTCATAAGGAAGCAGATATATAATAGCAAAGCAAAGATAATTTCTGAAATGCCATCTCTTTTTGCTTTCCAAGCTGTTTTGTGTGCACTTTTTATTCTTGAAGGTAAGAAACTTTATCTAAATCTTAATAATATTTTAACTGCAACATGCTTTTATTCTAAATTGAAAATCCATTTTACTGTGGATGTATTCGTGGAGATTTATGCTGCTGAATTTATTAGTTGCAAGATCGGGGCAATATTAATGTGTATTTGTGGTGAAACAAAATTATATTTCCATAGTATTTACGCTTTATGCATTTAAGCAGCGTATTTCACTAGAAAAGGAAAGATCTTGGCTAATGAGATTATGTCAGTGTATTTGGAACAGGAACAAAAGCCAGGCAATTAAAAATAGGACAATAAATTAATTATGCCTACATCTTCCTCTTAGAGATTTACTGTTGAAGGAATACTGTGAGACACTGTGGAAAGATGATACTAATAAAAAGTAGCATTTGACAGTGTTGGCTTATTATTAGATATTATTAATTGAATATGAGTTGTGAATCATTTCTTATTATTGTGAAGAATAAAAATGGCTCGAAGCATGAGCTCCCAATAATCATCTTCAACCTGAATCAGATCATGCCATAGTGGCAATATTTCATAAACAAACTTACAAGAGTTTAAAGATCAGCTTGATAAAGCCTTAGAGTATTGCTAAGAACAGTACTATGGAACTTGGACAAGCGAGAATTTAGTGTTTAACTTTCACTCTCAAGACTAGACCCCATGCTTCATTGACAAAACTCATGTAATCTTCAGTGTCTCAGTCTGATGGCTTTAATTTTGCTGGGCTGTTGCGTAATGACTTTGCTTTGTGTGTTGTGTATTTTCAGCTCACACTCATGTGACAACAGTAGACAAGAGAGTGTGCAACTCCGTTATTCTTCACCCAGCTTTCCCAGATCACCTGCTACAAGGGAAATAAACCCTTCATGCACTGCAAAGCTGGTGACACCAGGCCCAGCCAAAGGATTCATGCCTGTTCTAATGGGACATTAAAGATTCGCAGTGTAGTGAAAGAGGGTGAGGGGACATACACAGTGATAGTACACAACAGCTCTGGGCATCTCCTTTACCAAAAAGTATTTCAGCTAGATGTACAGGGTAGGTGTAAGTTCTCACTTGAAAGTTCATGTCTTAGTTTGTAGGGCTGGCTGGATCAGGCCCTTGTTTGTGTTATTTTGCCTGGATTATGTTTCCATTGTTGGCAGCCTTTGGCTTTGTTGTGGTTTTGAGTGTGTGTGATCAACAGAATGAGACACTTGTATGTTATATTGTTGATTAAACATTTGTTGTATTCACAAATGGCATCCATACTTGTGCCACAACTTCAAAAACAAACATGTTACAATTGGAATTCTAAATTGCACCCAACCATTTAAGCTTCTAAATGTGCTGACCTCTTATGGAACTTTCCTGTTTGTTTGTTGGGTGCTTATTTTGGACTGCTTTGCTTTAAATCTCAGTTTTGCTTTATATTTATCCAGTGTTTGAAATTACGAATATTAGATTTTTTTTTTTTTTTTTGGAATCCATGCTAACATAACTAGGTCAACCCAGCAGGATCTACTGAAGGCCCCAAGGACTTCTACCTTCACTCAGTCTGACCTACAGCGGTGTAATGTAGCAATGTAGGGATTTATAAGCTGCTAATTATGACTCCTTGCCCTATTCTGCCTGATCCTTGAGATATGGGAGGTCCTCAGGGGTACAGAGGAAGATTAGTCAGGGTTATGCTCTATTTTGCCTTCCCAATTTCTTTACTTTCAACATCACCCACCACCCATGATTGCAGGGCTGCCAGAGGGTCCCTTCCCAAAACAACAACAACAACAAAAAAAAATAAGTAAACAAATCCTCACTGTCCCTTCCCAGTAACTGCCTTTCTTCCCTATCTCCTTTCATTCTACCCCCTGCATTTCCCATCCACTAGCGGAGATGAATGAAAGAGATTCTTCCTTATGTTGTTCCCTTGATATTGCCAGTACCCAATGAAGCATTTTGGCTGCCTTGCATTCCTTACAACCCGGTAGTCAAAGGCATTTTTGTTTTCTGTGCTTGAGATGTGCCACCCACCTCTATTTTAAGCTGGAGCAATACAAAAACATGGAATAAAAATTGGATTCTGATTCCACAGCTGTTGGGAATGACACTTTTATTGTGTGTTTTAGCTAATTCCTTCCTCAGTTTTCTGGAGGTAGGAGCCAGAGAAGGAATTATTCTCTTGTTTGTCCTTTGAATTGGTAGACAAAACAGACATGTGTAAGGTGTTCTAGGTTGTTTGATAAATGTCCTACCTTATTTTGCCAAAGCTGGACAACTGAGCTATTTCATCGTTCATTGGACAATATACTGAGGAATGCAAAAGGAATATTACAGATAAGCAAAAACTTCGCTTGCCAGGGCAAAAAATCTTTGCCCAGAAACAATTAGCTGTTAGAAGCAAGCAGTTATTTTCATGGGAATTATTTTCATTCACATCTTGAAACTACAGTAATTTTATAAGTTATAAATGTTCCAGATTCAACTTGACATGACAAAAGGTGGAGCGTTCCTTGTTCCACTCACTTCTGAAATAACAGCTGTTGTAAATGTAATGATGAAGTTTTGGAGGGAAAATGTTAATCTTACTGCATTTTGGACAGTGCCAAAAACAATATTCTAAATTTGTTCTTAGGAATTATTCCCTATAATTATTGCTGATATTCTTCACATGTCTTGCAGGCTCTCACTAGGGTTTTCCCTTTCTAAATCAAAGTAAACTGCTTCTTCACCATAACAAAGAAATAATCCTTCTTATGGTTCTCAGAGAACTGTCCAGGGACTTATTTATCTGCCTTTCTCTTAAAAGCAGGATCTGGCAGCAAGTTGGTTCTGCTAGATATCCTACAAGCCTCTATGGAAATTATTAAAAAGTAGTAGGAGATTTCAAAACCCAATCGTATATATTCATATGCACATGCCTTCTCTCAGCAGAGCACCTTGTCAGAAGACTTGTTGGGGACTACTTTACTTTTGATCTGAACTGCCTGCAGCCAGGCAGGTACATCGATGTCATCTGGAAGAAGAATGAGAAGCAAGTGGCCAGGGTGAAAGGGAGGACTGTAAATATCTCTGCAGAGTACCATAACAGAGCCCATGCATTCCCAAATGGTAGTTTGACTTTGTGTCCCATGCAAATGGAGGACACGGGCAAGTATGTGGCAGAAATATTTGATCAGGATGGTGTGCATTTGCATGAAGAAATTATAAATCTGGAACTGAACAGTAAGTCTGAGCCTGCTGTGTGTTATGCAATAATGTAATTTCAGTAGTGCCCATGTACATGTGCATGTGCAGTTTGTCTTTAGGTGATGAAAGGATCAGAGGAGTCCTTTTCCAGGAATAAAATAGCTGTAGCTGCAAACCTGCGCATATTCATCCTCAGGGGCTCTATGGTCTTTTCAGCCCATGCAGTGCCGTTCCTCATTTTCTGCTTTCATCTCTCATGAGAGCGTGGAGTCGTCTGAGGGTAGGTCTGGGGGTAGGATACAATTTCAAGCTGGCATGAGGTAGTTTATTCTCAGAAACTGGGTTAGCTCTTGTGCTTGACACTTTACCCATGCAGATCCAGAGCTCTGAGTGAGCCAAGCACTGTCTGCTTCCCTGAAAGGTTTGGCAGTTCCCCCCAAGCTCTGAGCTGCTGCAACAACATCTTGGAGATGGATATTTTACCCCTAACTCAGATACACCCATGTAAGCTGCTGTAAAAGCAGAGACTATAATAAAGTGTGAAGGGCCCACCGGTCATGTGCAGACAGCACTGGCAATTTTTTTAAGGCTAGGTAGAATCCCATTAACCTATAATTACCTACCTTTGAGACCATCTTATTGTAGTGGAGAAGAAGTTCTGTAAGCACATAGAATGAAGTAGTGTAAAAATGGCAAAAGTTATTATCTTCTTACAAGTCAACACATTAAAGCAATCTTAAATAACTGTCTGTATTGATTTCAGTTTGATGTTTCAAATAGTTAATAACAAATGAAGAACATTTCCAAATAGGAAAAAGTACAAGGAATATTTCTTCCTGTGGTCGGTCTGTGTGAAATGTAAAATACTCCAATAATGAGCAGATATATTTTCTCTCCTCAGAAATGGAAGCATTTAAAGAAATCACAGAATTTACTGGTGGATCCATGTTCTTGAATCTAACAGAGATGAATCTGAGACACTTCCAGGTAGTCTGGAGAAAAGACAACATGGAAATTGCTAGGACAAGTGGCTTTAATTTTTGGTACCATGATAACTATATTAACAGGCCTGAGACTCTGGCTAATTACAGTCTCAGACTGGACAGAATTCAGAAGAGTGACCAGGGCATTTATTCTATAAACTGAATGACAGAGATGGGAGAATGATAGATGAAAGCACCATTCATGTGAAAGTTGGTGAGTATCCCTTAGAAATTGTGGCTATCAGTTAAGTGTTTTGATCTGCATTCAATGAACAAATCCACACAGACTATTTAAGACACTGCCCTGAATGGATTAGCAATTAGCTAATTAACAGATGGCTACCCCAGCTAGTCCTTGTTTCATCCATGTTGAGTAAAGCTGGAATTTCTGTTTGTAGTATGACTGTTCTAGCCAAAGACCTACGATTGCAGAAAAAAAAAAATCCAATTCTATTTTGTTATTCCAGTAAATTTTGAAAAAAGCTATGATCTGTGAAAGAAAAAGGACTTCTTTGTTTTTAGCTAGTAAATGCTATATCTTTGTTCATGTGATTGCTGGTTTAAATCTATCAGAAGAACATTGGATGACTTTGAATTTATAACTTCCTCCCAGATTAAGAAAATAATACACTTTCCAATCTGCAAGGGTCAACATGGTGGAGAAATGGAGAAAATTCTAATTAAATGCTTCCTACAATTTGAGTTTTGGTTTAATTCTGTAGTGTAATAGTTTAACCAGTGTAGTTAGATCAGTATAACTTTTTCTATGTGGGCTAAAATTAGGCTTTTACTGACCAAGGAAAATGTAGTTCATTTGAATGAAAAATGATTAGGATGAAAACTGTTGTGAAAAATATTTTGCGTTTCCTGCTTGCCATTTAATGGCAACAGAATCCATGTCCATGGGCTGACATAGCTTTGGGTGGTGGCATCCTAGCTCCCAAGCGAGACGGCAGGGACTAGCACGGCTTCTCAGTGTTGGACACTGCTTTTGGTACCGGAGGCAAGGTGACAGCTGTCAGCAGCAGCACTCGCAAGGGTTTTGTTGTGGGGAGACGATACTTTCCCCTTTTTTCCTTGCCCCAGACAAATGTACATCAGTGACCTGACTTCTTTATCCCTGTAGCTTTACAAAATCTACAGTGCACTGTATGCTGTAAAGGGGGGCTGCTTTGCTTTTGTGCTGTTCAGGTGCCGAGCCATCACTGATATACTCTTCAGATTTTCCTGTGATGCAGAAACATAGAGTGATACAGGGAGACTCACAAGTGTGAGGTATGCTGTCATACTAAAATGGATAGCATGTGAATATAATTTCCTATGTACTTACAACTATGCCTAATAGATTCTGAGGTGGTAATGAGAGGCAAACCCCCCCACCCACAGTGGAGAGCCAGGATGTTAGCTGAGATCCATCCCAGTACCATGGGTTATAGACTCCCATCTGTGCCCACCTATGCCTTGTAAAAAGAGCCCATTTAGTTACAAATCCCTTGAAGAAAATAAATAAGGCAAACTTTTGTCAGCTTTCTGACAATACTGCACTTACAGGGCATAAGAAAAATAGTAAAGAAGAATAAAGCTAAAATAATACAACAGGATGACAGTAAAATAAGTGTTATTTTACAAATGAATTTTCATTACAGAGTGAAAGGGGGCATCCTGAAGAAATTATGTACAATTACTGCTATATATTCTCATAACATCACAGGCAGTTGTAATTATTATTATCTTGGTTGTGCTAATGTGGTATTTTAAGAACTACAAATGCAAGTCAGGTAAGAAATCCTCTTATACACTTACTCTATTTAAATTTAAGCCATTAATGTGTAGATGCCATTCTCTGTATCTCAGGGAATATCTAACCATGCAGTTTCTACTGTGTGCTACGTTAAGATTCGCAGGCTGTAGCTTTAAATTGCTCTCGGTGTTGCTGACAGCACATGGCTCAGTAGGTCTAAGTGTCTGAGGCTTCCCCATGCTGCTGGGAAGATTTTCATCTCTGCCTAAGGTGCCTGCTGCTGAGGTAACCTGCAAGAAGTATCTGAGCTAGCCTCCAGGTATCTGCAGAATGGACCTGTGGCAAGGCCCTGTCAGGTCCCAGCAGTTGCCATACCCCCACTGTTTGCGTTGCCTGCTAGGAGGTGGTTTTGTAGTTTGGAGGTGGGACAGAGGCCAGCAGAATATGACTTGTGTCTGCTCAGTGGGGCTACTAAGGATGGTGCCCTGCTGAACTCATCCAAGCTCAGACACTTTTGGGAAAGCTGTCAGCAGGTGTGGGTAGTGGGGGCATGTGCTTACCCTTGAGCTAGTAACCCTGAGATGAACATGATGTGGCCTCCCCAAGCCCAGCACCTAGCTTGCTGTTGGAGCGTGTGGGCAAGCATCTGTGAACTGGCTTAGTCATGGCAATGGTGGATGAAGGTTCCAGGTAGATGAAGCTGTATCGCTACCCAGAGCCCCCTGTTGTCTGTAAGGCCCATGCGAAATTTCTGTCAAAACAGGAGATCCAAACAGAAGTGGACATTTTAAACCTAAACTGGGGCAGGATGGGAGTGAGAATGGCACGTCCCTGGAGAAATGAGAGGAGAGAAGGAAAGGTCTGTGTGGCCTAGATGGAAGCTGAAGACATTTGTCTTCTCTGATGGGAAACTGTTACTGCCTGGAAGTGCTTGCTGGCTCAGAGGCAGAGGTGGAACAGCACATGGACAGGTAGTGAAGACAGAAGGTAGTTTGTCTCATAACCTAGGAAGAAGTTAGTGATTTGAAAAACTTAAAGGTCAAGCAGCAGAGGAGAAGAATCAGGGTAGGAATGGTCAAGGAAAAAAAGGCATTCTTGGGAGTGCACAACGAAACTGAAAAATATGGAGAAATCAGTGTGTAAAATAGTCTTCATGGTGCAGGGTGGAGACAGACACTGAAGTCCAAGCTATTATACTCGGTTAAGGGCTCCTCCGCGTTACATTTCTCTAGTAAGAGATGATGTATAGAGAACTGAGCTATATGCTGAGTATGAATTCCTTTACATCTTCCTGCAAAGATTTCATGTTTTTTTGTTGTTGTTGTTGTGGTTTTGGTTTTTGGTTTATTTTTTTAATTTATTTGAGTTAAGTTTGAGTAAGTGTACCCAGAGGACCAAGCTTTTAGAATGTGAGTTCAAGCCTAACAGATGAGAGAGGTAATCCTGAGAAACCTGAAGAAACTGATAAAAGCAATCCTTGTTCATGTAAGTATCCTTCCCACAGTCACTAATAGGGATTGGGAGTTTAGAATGTTGGGGGATTTGTCTGCATTTGATTTAGTGAGGTCTGATTGTCTTTATTAAAATGAATATTGTAATTGAGAGTTTTTTTTTCCTAGCATAAAAGTATCTGAAATTTTACAGATCTGAAGTCAGCACTCAGAGCTGCTGACAGCATTAACACCAGGGTAATCACATGTGCACTGAACTAAGACTGCTTAGATAATTAATCGTTTATGCAGTTTCAGATCTTTCCCACCCTAGCCTAGTGGCTGGTGTCCTCTTTAACTTTGTGCAGAGACCTACGATCCCTGTTAGCTGCTCACTGCCTGGACACTGCTGGTGCCTTCTTCTGTTCTTCCAATTGCCCTCTACATTTGTTAGACATCACAGAGCAGAGTAACCCTTGTGTTAATTGCAGTGGTCCTTCCTCTGTGTGTCCTCTGTATGTTCTGTTCTTCCTCCCTCTATTCCGTGCTCTCTCTTCCCCATCATGATCCTTGCCACTCGGTTCCTACCAAGTGGGAGAAGTTTGCAGCTTAGCTGAGAGCTGGGCTTTTGCTTGGTACACATGGCTTATCCAGCCACAGGAGACTCTGTTTCCTCAATACCAGATGCAGTCTGCAGGGAGAAAAGTGAATCAAGTGCTGCTGTCATGTCGAAAGTGGGTGTGTAGGCAGCTGAATGGCTTCTCCCGTGGAGAAGTGATTCCTACACTTGACAGCCGAGCAGTCACACATAAACTGGAATGGTTCAGTGAAGTGATTTATCTTCTTTATCTCCTTTCCTGCCATGTTTCCTGGCCATAGGACGTGATCAAGGTAGAGGATAAAGTGAAACTCTGGTATTCTCCTTTGAGTGGCATGGCTGAGACTTAGGTTTCAATTTACATTTTCCTGAGTTTTCAGTAAATACAATCTGAAATAAGTTCAGAAATTTGCCTTCAGCTGTGAAACATAATGTTTTCTTTTTGCTTTCTGCTTTAAACAATGCAATTCCTTATGAAGAATATGACTCAGTCTAGATCCCCAGAATTACTTGTGGAGGAATCTGTTCCTGCCTTAATGTAAGGCAGGTCCCCAGACCAGTTATTCTCCTGGCAGTGCTGCACTCATCAGCCAGTGCCTGAGGGTAACATATTCAGTTCAGTGAGCTATAATTTGGAGAACAAATTGTAGTGATGTTTAGGTGAAAATGCCATAACTGTCTATATTGGAGTGTTTCCCAAAGCAATTTCCTTTACTTGTCTGGACTCTGGACCTTGAACTATGTTATTTGTATATTTTTCTACTATGAAAATGTATGTTCCTGCCCAAAAGATAGCCTAAGGAGGCTGTCTAGAGGAAGGCTGTCAGAAGTCAGCCTGGGAGCATCAGTCTGAACTGATGCTTTGTTGGGAAAAATAAATGACTGCATTTATTTTTCTAATTAAATATGTCTTTTTTCCTCCTTGCAGAAAATGAAGAAAACTCTAGTGCACAGGGACCAGATGGTATAAACTCCATTGAGCAAAGAACTGACAATTTGCTGAGCAGCAACAAAGAGGCTAACCCAGCAATAACTGAAAGCTCCTCTCCTGAGCAGGCTGCACATTTTCTTGTGTCCATATTTTGAGGTAATCAGAAGCAAAAGCAAATAACCAGAGAAAGCTAAACTAGAGTAAAATGTCAAACGGGGGGGAAGATGATCTTTAACATAATTTCCCACTGAATTATACTATGGATTGTAATCAGCCTTCAAACTATGGAGTTATGGGAAGTGCCAGAGCTCTGTTCCCACCAGCTGAGTACAGAGTGGGGAGAAGCCCCTTTCCTGTGTTCCCCTCAGAGCATGAGTGGAATTGCCAGGTGCAAGAAAGTCCTGAGATGACACCTGTGACTTTGTGGGGTTTTTGTTTGTTATTTTTTCTTTTTCAAAGTGCAGCCATGCAGGGCTAGGAGAGGCGATATGCTTTGGGAAGACAGTGAGGCCCCAGTGTCATAAGGCATGCCCTCCAGTGCTCCTTTCTGCATGGGGCTGGTCAGTCTGTGTCGGACTAACATGCCTGCACCCCTTGTGGTGCCACCCGCATTGTTCCCTGGGTGCTGCAGAGAGGCCTGGATTAGGGTGCTGTGAGCAGAGGCAGCGGTGGGCAGGGGCAGTTCCCACATGAGCACGTTGGTGGTAGGAGCTGAGGGACACCCTGTGGTTGCAGAGTCTGTGGGCTAGGCAAGCCAGGAAGCTACATGCTGCACCTTGGCCTTGCTGTAACCACAGGCTCCTGCTCCTGCTTTGTGCAAGTGACAGACAGGAAAGAGCAGCTGATATAAATAGCGGCAGTGCTGCAAGCATTTGCTTTCATTGGTGCTGGTCTGCAGAGCTGTGCTTGCCCAGAGGTCTGTCATCTCCACCATTTCAATATATCTTTTGAAGGTCTGTCTACAGATGAAGTGCTCCAGCGTGTGGGCAAGTGAAGCTACAGGGTAGCATGCAGCACGAGTGATAGCTCAGAATGTCTATGGTGCCTCTGCTGTCAGTCAGCTGCCTCTTGCTCACCAACTTTTTTGGTGGGGACTGACATGGCCCCTCTCCTTCCATGTTTCCCTCCTCCTGTAGGGTTAGAGATGGAGGATGAACATTTTCAACAGCCTCTTTGACCACTTGGTGCTGGCCTTTGCCCAGTTTTGGCTCTGTCTGTGTCATATGTCTGTGCCATAACCTTTCTCCAATCAATGGTGTTAAGGAAATTATTCTTCAGCAGACTCTTTTCCTTCCAGCTGGAAAAAGACTTGATTTGACAGACCTCAAAGGTATGAAAGCTGGAAAGCCTCCTGCTTCAGATAGTGGGGTGTGTGTTGCCCCACATGTTAAAAACATCCTTCCAGAATCTGAGCACGGTGGTTCTTCAGAATCTGAGCAATGTGTTCTTTCAGACTTTGATCAACCCCATCCTTCAGTCCTTGATGACTGCTATTCTCCAGAATTTGATTGCTGTGGTCATCCAGAATATCAGGATTTGAAGGAAGGTGACTGTGTTTCTGTGCATATTATAGTCTTTATCTCTCAAGCAGCTAAAAAGGCATGAGAATGGAGTGAAGACAACCTCAGTCAGTATGCTTCTATCAAGTAGAGTGCAACTCCCAGAGAATGAGCCTGGAGACTCAATCACCAGTTCTTCCCATTACATTTGCTAGGAAAGATGTTTGCAGTACTGGACTGGTTTGAATTCTCTCATTTGGTTTTGAGTCAACCTGGAAATTCTGCTATTAGTTTCTCATTTGGGTAAATCTGATTTTTCATTTATTTTGAAGATTTGGCTGGGAGGCTGAAAGGAAATCTCTCTGTGGATCAGTTTGTTTTCTGCAGCTAGTGCCCACAGATAGTGAGCAGGTCTTCCAGTATGGCCTATTAGGAGGCCCTTGGAAAGCAGACAGGGGAATTAATGTTAAGAGTAGTTCATGCCTGGCCTCTCTTGTTTGCTTCTGCTAGGAGTTGTCACTGTAGGAAAGAGAAGGGCCTTTGGGATTTCTGGAGACCAGATCAGGGCCCTGACCTCCTTCCTTGTCTCCTGCTGTGTGGAAAATGCACTTGAGTGAATCCGTAGATTGAAGCATAAATTTCCCTCTGCTGTTTGCTTAGAAGAATGTGCTATTAAGTGGAAGTCAGCTGAAACTTTTATTATGGGAAGGGAACTGCACTGAAGAACATGCAGCAAGTTTTACTTAGCAAATTTATTTTATAATAAGAAAGGAAAAGTAAAGGAAAGAAACCAGAACATTGCTGGCAAACGGATTTAGCCATATATGTAATTACCTTAAATAAACAGCCATGATAGGTGCAATTTCTGCAATATCTGTATTAAACTTAGTTATCTTAAATGCTGTGTAATTATTTTTCATAGATTGCTTTTAAATCTTACAGATTACGTTTTTTAGTTTTAATGAAGTAACTTTTTTTTACAAAATATTTTTTCCTTACTAAAATGGTATTCCAGAACATGTCCACTAATGGGGATTTTTTTCATATAATCATTTTCACAGTTTAAATATAACTAAATAAATATTCTTCCAGTAGATTGAATCTATTATTTTGTATTTTAACCCTGCTATAAACCACAGACAAATTACTTGTGTCTCTTTAGGACAAACAAATGACTGTGATTATGATCCCACTTTGAATTCCCTTCTTTAGTGGTGAGGATTCTTTTTTTCATCTTGTTCTCACAGGATCATTCTTGCTTTCCTGTAAGAGATTCTACTCAGTCTATCCATATCATTCTCAATGTGTGATGCTCAAAATAGATCCCCATAGCCTTATTAATTTTAAAAGCTCTCTGAATGTGTAAGAGTAATGTGTAAGAGAATGTGTAAAGACCTGCTGTCTTTACAGCTCTTACTCCTCTTACTGTGTCCAAAAAAGAGATACATGGCTTTTGAAGGGGATCACCTGCTGGCTCACATTCAAGCTTACCACAGCAAAATAATTTGCCTGAGGGCAAAATTCAGATTTATCCACCAGTCTATGCTGTGAAGTTATTGGTGTTCATAGTGTAAGATGTTTAAGTGTAAGTGTAAGATGGGCAAAGCTTATAGGAGAGGAATTTAAAAGCTTATTCTGCTGTCTATTTGCTTCAATTCAGGGAGTGTGGAATTAGAGTTTCTGAGAAACATCATGTTCTGTTTACAGTGAATGACATTTCTGGAGATAACCAGTCTTGCTGTAGTTAAGCTCTTTGATGAAATATTAAAACCTGATTAAAACAAAGTGTCTGGAAATTATGGGAGAGAAAGATTAGATGGAATTGAGAATTTCTACTATACTCTGTAAATCATAGATGTTATGGGAAAGAGGCTCCCAAAATATAGTGAGCTTAAGAATTTATTTCTGTTAACAAGGAGAAAACTCAGTAAATATTGAAAATTTTCTGATAACTTCTTCCTAATAGTTTTAATTTGCAGAGTACTTAACTGTGGGAACTTAGCATGTCTGCTATAATAACTTTAGCACTTCTAATCATAAAAGAAAGCCCACAGATATCTACCACTCAGCTAAGAGGTACAAGCACAAACGATAAAGTTTTCAGCATCTAGAATGAAGAAGTAAGTGACTATAGATTTGATTTGTAGAAATTCTTCAACCTTCCACCTGAGCCATTCCATTTTTTAAAATATATATTCTATATGTTTTTCTATAATAGGAAAATTTGCTATAATCTGATCTTCTGAAGGGTTTCTTTACGCTGTGTCAGGAGGTGTGGTTTGCAATTTGTGATAGGTGAGAGTATTGTAACTGGTTTTCTTTCTGTTTATTTGAGGTAATAGTATAGTCTTCAAGCAACTTGCTATTTCTTATTTTCCTGTAACTGCTAGTGTTTGCCAAATCCAGCACCCTCACAGATGGGAAACTGCTGCAGCTCCATAACCCCTTGCCCATGTGGGAGTAAGACTGAACATGTATTCCCAATTGGCACGCACATGCAAAATGTGTGCAGTAGATATATAGCTGGCCATGCAGATCAACACACATAGAAAACATAATACTCATGAAAATACAAACAACGCCACTCTGGCTAGTCAGGATGAAGATCTTTCAGTAGGAAATATGTGCATGTGCATGTGCATACACACACACACACACACACACACACACATGCATACAATGTGGATCCCTCTAGTAGTTAAGCTTAGACAATCACCCTGTCCAGTAACTGTTCCTAGATCCCTGGCATCCCTAGCTGCTGGTACCATGTGAACCCCCAATGCCTGTAGCCCCGCTCCAGTTGATGGTACACACAAAGAGACATGATGAATCCCCCAGGAGCTGGACTTAGGCACTCGGGATGACAGCACAGACTGCAGTGGTGATGTGCAGGGCATGGCCAGATAAGTATAATGGTCAGACAAGTGTACTGACCAGCCACCTGCTTATATGACTGTCCCATTTATCCCTTTATACCTCTCTTTTCCCATGCCTTTTCCTTCCCAAATGTGACTAAACAATAAACCCCTACAATGAAAGAAGGCCTAGAAGAGATGGGCAAGGATGAGGTGCCCGGGAAACTCAGGAATAATGTTGAATGAGACTCATTAACCATTGCACAGGGAGCTGACTTTATCTAAGCACAAAGGGGACCAGAGGGTGACCTTTGCTTTAAATAAGCAGTTGAATCTGTTGAGTGGACCAACTGTGTTTCTCCCTGAGACAGTAAACCAACATGAGAGAGAAGTGCATATGTGGCACAGTCTAACATAGAATATAAGACCTGAGCAATTAACAAAAGAATTTGAGGGGAGCAATGGGCTTTCTTGCTCTGGCTTCAATACACATATTCCCTCCCAGCAATTCAGGATGACCAGCATATTGCAGTGAGCATATTACAGAGTCTGTAATGGTGATCATGTTGGTATTGTAATTGAGATATATACATATAGAGAGAAATTGCTTTTCTTTACTAAATATATACCAGAGCCTGCCATAACACTGCTAGTGTGCATCTCATAAGGCCATGAGAACAATATGACAAAAACAGCATGAAGAAGAGCAAAGGAGAACTGCAGCGATTCTGGGAAACTGCCTCCATGGCTTTAAGGAAAGGTCACAGAGCTATAAGTGAGCAGTAAACACCTAGCATTGTTAAGATATTCAAATGACTGCAACTTGAGAAGTAGAGGTGCCAAATGATGTGACAAATTTCTGAATCTTCTAATTCTGAACAAAGACGAGCTGCTCAGGAAGGTTAATGGCAGCCTTTGCCTTAATGACTATGTATTAATAGAGCTCAAGATCCTTAGGGGAACGAGGACAGCAAGAGCAGAGTACAGCTCCTAGACTTTAGTAGACCATACTTTCTTCTCAGACCAGAGAAGGGGAAAGTCCCTATCTTCTGAGGAAAGGTATATATTACACCATCTTTTCTCATGCTGTTATTTTCATACTGTCATGACTTAGTGTTTGCACACATTAGTGTTGTAGGTCATTGGTTTGTCTTCTGGATCAGCCTCATTTCAGTTGCTGGGAAGACCAGCAATGCTTGCTTGGAAATATTCAAATGAGTTAACCAAGGTTAAATCATGCGTGAACAACACAATCATTTTTTAAGACAAATCTGTGAAGGATGGGGGAACAGTGGATGTTCTCTGCTTGAACTTCAGCCGGGCTTTGAGCACGATTTCCAGTAGCATCATTGTTTCTAACTCGGGGTACTATGGTCCAGATGGGTGACCTAACCGATAGGTGATTGGGAAAAAGAAGTCTTTATTGTTGGGCTCAGAATATAAGCTAATTTACCTAGAGTCTGGTTACAGCCTGGTTACAAATGGAATTCCTCAGGAGTATATCCTAAAACCTGTGTTCATTGTGTTCATTGGTTTTATTAAGGACATGGCAGAACCAGTGAAATGTACCCTTGTGAACTTTGTGTATGATACCAAGTTGGGAGATATGGTCAGTATACCAGAGGGCAGTTCTCACAGGAAAATTGTGAATTTCAAAGATAAATGCAAAGCCTGAGACTGGGAAGAAATAACCTCTTACAGGCTAGTGACTGGCTAGGGAGAAGTTTTCTTGATAAAGTCCTGGTTTTTCAGTGGCCAGTAGCTTAAACATGCCAGCAGCATACTGTGGCAGTACTGAAGACTAACAACTCCCTGGGCTCTGTTAACAGAAATGCAGCCACCTCCTTTGGTCTGGTTACCCATGGTCTGGTTACCCACCTTTCTTTCAGGACTTATTAAATCACCACTGTAATATTCATCCAGTCTTCAGTTGCTCAATGTGAGAAGCATATTGAAAATCTGAGAAGTCCTGTGAAGAGTTGCTGGGGTGCTTAGGAACTGAAGAAGCAGCTTCCCATGAGGAGAAGCTGAGGAAAACAGGCTTGTCTGGTAATGAGAAGAGGCTTTGGGACCTAGTAGGTCCCAAATAGAGGCCCTAATTACAACTTTTCAATGTCTTTGAGGTTTCTGGGAAGATGGAGGCAGTCTTTACTAAGGTGTATGACTGATAGATGAGATATGATGGCTGTAAACTGAGAGAAATTGACATGAGGAGAAAATTTCTTACCATCAGCACAGTCATGTGGAATCTGTCCTTGGAAGCTTTTCAAGTCATAGCTGGACAAAGCATTGAGCAGTCTGGTCTGCACTGAATGATGACTCTGCTTTGAGCAGAAGGTTGAGATGGATGCTATCATTGAGGTCTCCTTCAGTCTGAATTTTTCTAGGAACAAAGAGTTTTGTTTCAGTAGGAAGAACAGCTAGAGTAGGATGTGCAGCCAGAGCACAGATAAGATGGAGCAGGAAGCTGGAAATAGGCAAGGCTGAGTAACAGATGATGCCTATTGCTGAGATGTTACCCAGGTAACCAGCATGCATACAGTGGGGGTCCTGACTCCTTGACTCCTCGGGGGTCCAGAATACAAAGGACATGAGTACTTACCAGGGTAGCTCTCTGGATATGGGTTGGGAAATGCAGTGATAGTCACACAATCACAGAATGGTTGAGGTTGGAAGGGACCTCTAGAGATCATTTAGTCCAACTCCCCTGCTCCAGCAGGGACACCCAGAGTACGGGGCACAGGGTGGCATCTAGATGGGTTTGGAAGACCTCTAGAGAAGGAGACTCCATAACCTCCCTGGGCAGCCTGTACCAGGCTATTATACCTATTACCCCTTGTCCTGTCACTGGTCACCACTGGAAAGAGTTTGGCCCATCTTCTTTACATTCTCCCCTCAGCTATTTATACATATTGAACAGTTCCCCTCTCAATCTTCTCTTCTCAGTCCAAACAGACCCAGCTTGCTTAGTCTTTCCTATAAGGCATATGCTGGTAGCTAGAGCCCATCTAGAGATCAGTGATACAGTCCATAATGCTGGGATCAGTATAGCATGCCCTCAGACAGACTGTATGCAGGCAGCTGTTCTGCATATGCTACAGAGTCCAGAATGGCAGGATCACAGCCATGCTCTGCTGCTTGGAGCAGAGAAAGCAGGCAAGTATACCTTTTCTGAGATCCCAATAGACTCCATAGCACAATCTTCTCTCACATTTAAACAGGACAATGAAAAAGCTGTGACAGAATTGTCCTCTTCCCCCAGCCTGGCTGTTGCCCCAAAAGGCAATGCCGCTGATTTGATGGCAGCAAAGGCAGCAGGAGAAAGATGAAGAGGCAGAAGAGGCACAGGGATCTTTGTGGATATCTTCCACAGGTTGATGAAGGTAGTAAAGCTCTAACTGATCCTCTGGTTACTGCCCATAACCCTCATTCAGACAACCCACTGGATGTGCAAGTGAAACTCTACAAAGCCAAAATGGACTAATTTGATAAATCCCACCTGAAGCAGAGCTCAGTAGCTCATGAGCAAAGTATATTTGTTGAAGGGGTGTTATTTCGAGCCTGCTGTATTTCCCTACAGAGGGGAGCAGGGTGTGCATACCATGTGCTTCTGCATCTGCTTGGCTGTCTTTGACTTTCTGTAGCAGGGTTGTGCCTGGATATCCAGATGGCTCCTTGGTTACTGGGACTCCCTGGTCTGTGATTTATGCAAGAGAACATGTTTGGCTCCCTTCTGCTATGATGTGTCAAATGATGACAGCTTCTTAATGTCGTCTCACTATGAGAAATCTCTACAGATTAGCTTCTGGAGCAATTAAGAGCAATTTCAGCCCCAAGGCAAACAAGATGTATGCACACTCCTCTTTCCTTCTTAATCTCTTTACTTCAGGCCTCTGTGCTATTGACAGTAATAAGGTGCATGAAACAGCAGGAACTTTTTAGCACGGCTGGGATCTGCAGTGTGTGTTTTGACCATCCTCCCTTATTGGTAGCCTTGGTTGACTGTATAGATAGAAGGTTTCTCTCTTTCACCTGTTAAAAATGTTGTCTTGACGGCTTCTGGTTTATATCTGCTGTAACATGAAATGGGGATTTGAGAATCACTTCTGATAAAGTAGCTATTCTGGCATTTTGTTTTATTGCTCCCCTTCAGTTTTGATTAACTTGTTTTTTCTACTCATGCAGGTATGATCCAGACAACAGGTGGACATACAGGCCATGTGTGAATAAAGATTTATCTGAACTATGGATTTTTAAGTCATAGTTTTTTGTTTTGATATAGTTAAGCCTAGGAATCACAGCTGGAAGACTCAGAATATGTAGAATTGGATAGTACCTGGAGGAGTTGAACTCATACAGTTTGAAAAGTTATTGAATGTATTTTAGTATTCATGGTTTGAGAAATGACTTAAACATTATTTCAGTAAATATGCTATAATGTAGAGACTTGTCTGAAAGCAGTTGGGGGCAGTGGAGTGTGTGCAGGAAGATGATAACTACAAAGAAGATTTTTGCCTAGAAACAAAATGTGCATGTCTGGATCCAGAAACAAATGGTATTATCTCAGGTCATCTACTGTTAAATTTTGATCTTTCTTGCCCAGCTTTTTCTGAACAATATCAAACACAGGAGGCTTCATTGTCACAGTAACACAATAAGCATGCTAAATAACCACTTCCAAGAAGTTGTCCTAAGAAGACTTTTCTGTCAATCAGCCATCAGGGCCCCTACCTGCAAACAAATTTCAACTATAAACCGCATTCTCTCAATGGACATTTACCACAGGAAACAGTATTTCCTGTGCTGAAAAGAAAGTTCTTTCTATCACATCTATAACAATCACGGCGGGTGATTGTTATAGGTGACTCCCTGCTGCAGGGCACGGAGGCGCCCATCT
>JAVCKT010123955.1:0-20179 GCA_032273925.1 Rhynchotus rufescens
GGTGTGCCTGCTTGAGCGGGAAGGTTGGACTAGATGATCTCTAGAGGTCCTTTCCAACCTTGAATATTCTGTGATTCTGTGATTTGCTGGTCAGATGGGGATCTTTGAAGGTAGAGGGGGTAATGGACACAGGACACAGAGTAAAGCACAGACCCAGCAACAAACACAAGGAGGAGAGGGAGAGCAGAGGCGGGAGATTTGGTCCCATTGCCATCTCATCCCTAGAGAGCTGGGCTCTGCAGTTTCAGAAGCCGTCCAGTTTCAGATGCTGGGAAGCTCTGCTCAGTCACCTCCGGTACTGAGCGGTTAGAGGGATGGATGCCTCATGGATGCTTTAGGAGAGGCCTCCAAAAAGCACCTTTCCTGCCAGCCTCTGAGGCCACTGTACCTGCTGCAAACCTCAGCACGAGTCTCGTCCTGTGCTGGAGCTCAGCCAGCATATAAGCTGTCCACCCAATACACGTACACCTTAACCCTTCACAATTTACACAGTAATTCAGTTAGTCCTGCGCAATGCCTAGCCTTCCTGGCCAAGCAATTCACAACCTCAGCAGAAAACCTCGTGTTATCCGTGCACTTCTCCTCACAGCTCTCAGAGGGCAATAACTCAGGCAAATCAACCCAGATTTGCTGGAGTATTCAGAGGTTTCTCCTTACTGAGAGACAGCCTCGGTCCCACATTTTATCCTTCTCCCCCGCGCTGTCTCAGCAGCTGAGCTTGCAAGCTTCTTTTGATCCCTATATCATCCGTTTATGCTTTTATTGTTCACCTTGCACTTACCAAAAAAAAAAAAAATCTCTAATGAAACTTCAAGCCACCTTGGGACGGGGAAGTTGAGGTGCGGCAGTAACTGAGCGGTGAGCAGGTATCACCTTCCTGGTGAGCAGGTACCCCCTTCCCAAGCCTGCAGCCGTCCCCAGTGTCCCCGTGAGGTTACAAGGAGGGACACAGAGGCAGGCGCGGGCCTGGCTCCGCGTTAGGCCGGTCTTACCTGGAGAAGGGCCTGCCGGGGTAGGCGCTGCCGTGGCGCTCGGCCCGGCGCCGCTCGCCGTCGCGCTGTGGGCGCCCGGCGCTGGGACTCCGCTCGCGGGTGCCCCGGCCCTCTGCGCGGGCCACGCGCCCGTCCCGGGGCCGCGGCGGCGCCCGGGCATCCATCGCAGCCTGGCGCGGTGGCGCGCTGGGTGTTGTGATCCCGAGCAGCGCTCGCACCCTGCGCCGCTCGCGCCCTGCCGGGGAGATCACAGCGGGTTTGGTCAGCATTCCCAAGTGGCCTCCACAGCAGGCGGCAAAACCATCCCGTTTCACCCATGGCCGAGGCAGCGGCACGGGGAGAGCGTCGAGCGGTGCCGAGAGCGCTGCCCCCCGAGCAAGCACAGAGTCCAAAGCTGGGAGAAGCAGAGCAGGGTCCGCCCAAGCCGTGAGCCTGCAGCCCGAGGGAGAACCCGGAGCTGCTGGGGCCAGTGGTTTCAAACCCAAGCTGTTTCTCTGCGGTGGCACCTGAGTCTCTGCACTGCTGCGTGCAGGCCGGGCCGAGCGCTCAGCATCTGCCGCAGACCAGGCCGCTCCCACCAACCGACGGTCGCCACGATTTTAGGAGCCCGATATTTGGCCACGCACCTTCTCAGGAGAGGCGCTCGCCTCCGTCCGCCTGTCGCTCCCGTGGCCAAAGTCCTGCTGCCACGGGGGCCCCACGCGGGGCAAAGGGCGGCCCGCTCCTCCACCGGGGCTGCCAGCGCCGCGGCTGCCCTCAGAGCTCTGGGGAAAGGGCGAGACGGACCGGCGGGCAAAGGCCCTTCGCCGAGAGGCTCCCGCCTTCCCGCGCTCTCTGCTTCCTAGACAAGGTGTCCACGTTCAAACAAGGCAGAGGTTTCTTCCCGTTATTCTTGCAGCATGAAGCCAGGCTCCGCAGCTGCAGGTCTTGGCCCCGCTCCTGTCACCGCAGCGCGAGCTGCTCCTGCTCCGGCCCCTCTTCCTGCACCAAGGTTTGCCAGGGAAGCAGCAGAGTTGAGCTGAACCCGGCCGGGGTGCCCATGGTCGCTCCTGGCATGTAGGGTCTCTCGCATGGGCTCCAGCTGGGCCAGGATCTGTCCAGGAGCCCTTCGCACCACGACAGGAGCCACCGGAGCCACCTCTGCGGTGGTGACACCCTGCGCACCCCCAGGCCTGGCCTTGGGGGAGGACTCACTGCCCCACATCTCAGCAACACGAGCAACTCACGCCGCGAATCCAGGCTGCCACAGAGCTCTGGCCTCCGTGCGTGCCATGGTGGGCCCACCAACTTTGCCAAAAAGCCGTGTTCTACCAACACTGAAAAATTACACATTGCACTTACAGCTCGCAACTTCCACCCCACAGGGACGGTAAGTATTTTCTCCCCAGCGGCTCCAAGAAAGAAGCTTTCAGCCACTGCGCACTTCCAGGTTTCAGGGAAATATGTGAATGTATCTTTAGCACACAGCTCATACGACTGAACATGGAACAAATGCCGGCCCGGGGAGCGTCCTCTCCGTGCTGACGAGCTACTGCAGCGGAGCGCAATGAAGCGCCTATCGGTTTCACAGCTCTGCTCAAAACTTTGTGAGGCCGCGAACAAAGGGAGGTATCGACTGCGGACAGGACAGGCCTCCCGGGAGAAGGAGAAAGGAGCCACAGAGGCCCTGGGGACGCTGCTTTTTCTCCTGGTCAATAAAACCTCTTTTAAAAAGGAGTCATATATTTCCTGAAAGAGATCTGGGCCATAGGAGAGCCATCAAGCTTGCAAGACAATTTTAAGGCAGACAGCACAACACTGATAACATTTTTTAGACAAAGCTAAAGGGGCAATCTCTTCAAAAAACACACTTTTTTTTTTTTTTGCTTTAAAGAGTTTCTTGCTGTTGTCACAGTAACAAGATCAGTTGGAAAACATTTTTCTTCATGCCCTCGGGTTGTTTGCCGGCCCTCGGCTGCCGCTTTCCATGCGGCTGACTAGCAAAGCCGCCTTGGCCGCCTGGCGGGGAAAGCCAGGCAGCTCGAGCACCTGGAGCGGCTGCTAGGAGCCTGCCTTGTTTTCCATAACCCTGAGATAGGGCTCTTCTAATAGCATCAGGGAAACGGAAAGCTCTTTTTCTACCCCTTAGCTTTAGCCCCTTGCAATGCAATATATACAGTTTGTGGAGGGACCTCTGGCATCACAACATGGCACAGGATTTAAAAGGTCTGGAGGAAAAATAAATGTTTGCACCTGAAGGCAAAACCAGTAATTGTCTTCTAGAAGTTTTCAGTGGCTTAGGGAAAAGGCATCCCCTATTTAGCACCATATCGAATGGAGAAGCAGAGCTGAAAAAAGCTCTTGTTTGCAGAGTTTAGAGCTCACATGCACAAAGCCCGGCCCATTCCCATGCCTGTTTCTCCAAAAGGTAATTCCAATCTTCTGCCAGGTCCTATCACAAAGAAAGCCCCAAATATTTTAAGGCCTCCCTTCCTCCGTTCACACTGTCACTCCTGGCTGAGGATGCTAAGAAGCTCCTTTCAATGTGCAGTGTCCCTCAAGGTGTTTTGGAAAGCGTGGAGAAAACACTCGCATTGCTCATGAGGCAGGAGGGGAAGACAGGGGCAGAAGCTGCCCCCCAAAGCAGTAGAGTCAGCTGCACCTTGTGCAGCAGGTAGCAAAGAAATAAGAAGGGGAAGGACAGGAGACTGCCTCAGAGGGACAGTGGTGCAGCCAGGGCTACCAGCCCCGCTCCAGAGCTGGCCACCAGTCTCCAAGTCCCCAGGAGCAAGTCAGACCAAAGTGGGAGCAAGCGCCAAAGCGAGGGAAGGGACAGCACTGGGATGCTGCGGCCGAGATGCTTGGCAGGGCTGTCCTTTTGCCAAGATTGCCACCTTGTGTCTTTGCAGGCACTCGGCTGTCTGCTGTCTTCACGGTGGAGCCTGCAGGCTCATTCGGGAGCTTTATTATGCACAATGGGCAGCAATAAGGACCCCTGACAGTTACAGATGGCTTCTGTATGTCCTGCTCCGTGTGCTGCCTTGTAGAGCTGGACAGTAAGGCTCCCCTCCGCTTTTTTTTAATCTCAATTTTTGACTCCTCTACCATGAAAAGCCTCTTAATCCTGCCACAGTTACATTGACTGTACCCTTCAAGGCCAGTACATCACAAACTCAAGTCATGTCAAATTTTGTGAAATGGAACTAAATTGCAGGTGTCCTCTAAGGCAAGAAGTGGCAGAACTGAGAAAGAGAGACTATAAAGGCAGAAACCTCAGAGGAGCCCTCCCATGGTACAGGGGGACAAGGCCCACCAAAAATCTCTGAGTTGAAGAAAAGCCTGATAAACGTGAAGCCAAGGGGCCCCCTGCACCGCACCAAACTGAGTCTCCGTGGCCGTTTTCATGGCCTAGTGGCAAATGCGAAATGTTCCAAGTTTCAGGACCCTGAGCCTCCCTCTTGGGCCTGCCCAGGCACCGAGGGCTGAGAGAACCCACACCCCGACCCGGCTCCTGGCTCCAGCAGCGCTGACTCAGTGCCACTCGGTCCATGGCACGCAGGCTGCCTTACCTGGCCCTTTGGGCAGAGCTGACTCCAGGCAGGAGCCCGTTGACGCCCGCGGCAGCCTTGCGCGGCCGCCTGCAGCACCCAGGGAGTCCCACGCTCCCCAGCTCAGAACGGCACCAATGCCAGCCGCAGAGCTGCTCGCTCCAAGGGGTCCCTGCGGACAGACCAGTCAGAGAAGCACCAGCACAGGAGGGAGTCACCGACCGAACCCCCTTAGCTTCACTCCAAGGGCTGGGTACCACAGCAGCTATTGAGGCAGCAGCACCAAGAAACACTCCCTGACCCCAAGCCCACGCATCACATTTTCTCCAGTGCCTTGTCTGTTCCTTTCTGTTTCTTTGTTTTGTGGCAGAGTTAAATTTTCATGATAGCCGAATTAATGTGGACACGCGCCAGAAGCGGGGACAGACAGCAGCGTGCGGGCGCCTGGGAGCAGGGAGGGCGCGCAGAGACGCCACGCGTCCCGCTCTGCACCCGCGGCAGGGCGCGCAGCTGCCCTCCCAGCCGGCACGGCGCGGCGCCCCGGCGAGCCCCGACGCTCGTGTCCTGTCTGTCCCCAAGGGATGCACGGCGGTCCCAGCGAGCCCCATCCCCAGGGGAAGCACGGCAGTCCCAGCGCAAACACGCAAACTACCCAGTAACATCTCGTCTCTTCAGGGGGAGCACCACCACAACAGAAGTCAGGAAGATGAAATCCTCAAAAATAGAGAATTACGACCAGCCAAAACAGAAAGACAGGGGAAAACGCAGAACATCTGGGGTCAGCTCTTTGGCTGATCAAACCTGACGTGTGCTGTGCCCAGCTCAGAGCCAGGATACCCTCACCCCTCTCTGAATCTTTAATGCCAACGTACATGCGAGCTAATCAGCAGTGTGAGAGACAGAGCAGCTTGCACCCGCCAAGCCACGTGCCGAACAATTAGAAGGCTTCGCAATTCAGGCACAGAAAGAAAAGTCAGGGGACTTCAGCTGTGAAACATCCATTATTCAGAAGTGCATCCATTATTCAGAGTTTTCCTTAAAATCTTACTGTCAGCTTGAAAGGAAAAAGAAAATGAGTTTTCTAAGCTGTGCTCAGTTGATATTCCACTCCAATTTTTGCTGATTATAAGTATTAAAACTCCAGACACCTTGAATTGCTGAGGAAATCTTTCACAGCTCCCCGGCAAGGCAGCACCAGGGATGGGCACAGTTCCCCCCAGCCCTTCACACTGCCCCACGGAGCTGCAGGACACCCTGCTCCTTCCCAGGTCTCCATGCTTGCCCCATGCCAGGGTGACCACTGCTGCTCAGGGGAAGGCAATAGCAAGAGGAGCAGATACCTCTACAACTCATTGCTATCCACAAACATGATTCAATGCTAATAAATGGAGTCTAGATACAAGGCCCAACCTACCATAGCACCTGAGGTCTGTGGTATTGGTATGGCGTGTTCAGATTAGGCTGCAGAGCAAATTCATAAGCTCCCCTGAACTATTTCCCTGTATAAACAGCTCCAGATCCCAGCTCATCCTTCAACTTGCCCCTCAAAGGAAGCTTAGAGATGGAGACACCCCCAACTTCTTAGCAGCATTTTTCCTTTTATTGCCTGTGCTCTCAAAGAATTCCTGGCCAGGAAGCCACACCTAGAACATTACAGGGCAAACAGCTCACCAGGTAACTTCTTCGCATAGCCCGAGGGGCAGGAGAAGACCCACATCACAGCTCTTGCTCTGGTGGAACCACAGTAGGCCTAAGTGCATCCCTCCAGTGGGGCAGTCCCAGCCCCAAGCACTGCCATAGGGATGTGCAGAGAATTAGCAGAGGGTTTGGGGCTAGATCACTAGAGCAAGGCAGGGCTGGAGATCATCATTGCCCCCACCACAGTCTAGCTAAGGGTCCCCAGCTGGGCTTAATGGGCACCTGGCCCATAGCAGGGAGATGGAGTCCCCAGGTGAGTCTGCTTAGGGATGTTAAGGCTATATATAAATGCCTTCAGTGACCTTAAAAAAAAAAAAAAAGGAGTAGTAGTAGTAATAATAGTAATAGTAATAATAATAATAATAGAAGAGAGTGGGAATGTAGAGAAGTTAGGCAGCAAGAGTGTCTCCACTTGCCTAGCTTTAGGTTTACCAAGGGAAGAAGGACCTGAATGGGGACCTGCATGTGAAATATGTGCACTAGTCTAAGGAGCAGTAGCAAGGCTAAAGCCTGAAAAATGTTTCGAGGCTGTAAAGTACAACAATGCAGGCTATTTGGGCTCTTGTAGCTACTTGTGAGTGAAAAGCCAAAATCCTTGAAAAGCTTTGGTGACTTTGAAGAGCTAGATTGTAAGCTACCAACCTCCCTTAAGGCTCTTCTACTTGAGTAAAAGAAGATTAAGGGAGGCTATAGCAGGTGTAACTAAATGGCCAGCCCAGACTTTGGTGAAGGAAGGTATCTGTAGTACTTCTTGTAGTACAAGAGGTGCTAAGTAACATACTACAGAGACCTAATGTCAACTTTCCTTGGATTTTCTGTATATAGAGTGCACAAGGAAATTGTGGCCCTCCCTCTAGTGTAACCTGAAGAAGCTGGGGGTAGTAACTATTTGAACAGGCACATTCATGGAAAGATGCGGTTTGAAGCTGAGAAAGCAGAGATATGGGTGAAAAATAGGACCTGCCAAGTTTGACAGGCCACTAGTCTTCCATCAATAACTTTCTGGATACAGCTTGAGCATTCAAAGTGAAACAGTTATTTGGTAGTTCTTCTTGAATTAAGGCTTGGGTTTCTTCACTTCCAGGATGGGAATCTAATGCCATAGTAGCAGACATTTGCAGAGTCCCTCTACTGCACTAAAATGAACTAAGAGCTGCCTACAGCACCAGTATGGTTCGCAGCTCATTTGAACAAAGTCTTCACTGCAGTGGTCCATTTTCTGCTGTTAGCAGTAAAGTATGCTCAAAAATACCAATGTTTGGTATGCCAGGAAGGACTTACAAGGCTTTTAAGGGGAGGACAACATTCTCCACCCAGAAGCTAAGGTGAAGCTTTTGGGTAGAAGCTGCTCTTCACTGCGTAGCAGCAGGGCTGGAAGCAAAGGAGCGCTGGAATCACAGCTACTATAAAACCCTACTGAAAACCCACGAGTTTTCTTGCAGCAGAGGAAAAGCTTTGCAATCTGCAGGGGTGCTGCAGCGGCCTGGCACGTGCCCCTGGCAGTGCTGCACTCTGGCACACACCAGGAAAATGGAAGCACTGTCCGATCAAACGCTTGGAGCGCTGTCCCCCTGCCGTCCGCCGCGGCTCAGGTCCTGATGAGCCTGCAGGAGCATAACCCCCCATTGCTAGAGGTTCCTTCTGTTCGCAGTAACGTGGATGAAGGTGACTGTACCTGCAGCCGCCCCTCCTAGGCTCAGGCTGCCTTGATGCAAGGGCAGGAGCTTCTGTCCCCTGCACCAGCGCCTGGCTACACAGGTAACATCGTGGGAAGACACGGGAGCACTCTCTGTTCTTGCTGCTCAGGGCAGGACGGCTCAATGACAAGAGCCTTTACCCTTCCACCCATGCCTGATTTTGTTCTACATCTGAAAACTTGCTTTTCTCTCAGGCCACTTATGGCATTTTTGTCGGTTCTTTCCTGGTCTCCTAGAACAGCTCCTCCAAACAGCAATCGGCGGGACCCCAACTAGGCTCAATTGCTTGTTGACTACTACTAAAAGAAGCTGAAATTGTTTTTTATTCTGCTCCTGTGAGCCATAACTATGGCCAGCACAAGATATTAGGCTTCTTATTGTTAATAAGAGAAAAGCAGTCCGTATATTCCTACTGACAAAGCCAGAAAAGCTGTAAGAAGTCAGCTTATGTCTGATGAGCTATGAGAGACATATGAGATGTGACTTTTGTCACCAAGAAGTGTTGTTGGTGAGATTTTGAGGGCAGTGCCAGTTTATTATTGAGATGCAGGACAGCCTGGTCAAAATTACTGATCTTGCAGCTATAGCTATAGGGAAGATTGGGGTAAGCTGGACGCTGAGGGATCCTCAGGGTTGCTGTGCTGTGTATGTGTGTGGCCGTGTGAGCGATGCTGGTGAGCGTCGCCGGGGCCCGAGGCTGCTTGGGCGCACGGGGCAAAAGCGAAGGGTCTGCTCTGCTCCCGGGCAGCCGCTGCAGGGCTCCCACGCGCCGCGAGGGCCCAGGGCCGCCCAGCTGCCATTTACTGCATGGAGATGACGACCTTTCCCGTGGACTGGCGCTGCAGCACGTGGTTAAAGGCTTCGTTTACCTACAAACACAAAGCCCCAGGTAAGCGATGGTGGGAAACTGCCTTGGACGGGAAGGAAAGGGCAGAAGCAGGATTTGTGGGAGAGCTCAGTTTTGTAGAGACTCCTGATGCTTGCTATGTTATCCAGCAAAAAGTAAAATAAATAATAAAAAAAAAACTTAAAATACATTCAGGCTCTTAGTCTTGTGCGGATTTACAGTAGACTATAATACAATTTGTTTGGCATAAATGAATAGCCAGGAGTTCACATACGAGTCTGGACTTTCCGGTGACAGGATTGAAATAGTTCAGGACCGGAAAAACTCCTGCATATTTGACTGCCTTACGTCACTGAATTTGCTGCATGTTACATCAGTATTTCTGATGATTCGAGCTGTTATTTAAGAATTTAAATACCATCAAACCAGGAAAAATGTGTTCTGAACACCTTCAGAGCCTCTGAGAAAAATGCAAGTAAAGACACATCAAAATCAACTAAACTTACTTCTAAAATATTACCCCAGCACTCATATGTCAAGAAACACAGCCAGTGCTGGTCGCTCTTCAGATGCTTGCATAGCCTGAACACTTGTATGATCTGTGCGGAGCTGGTTTCGCAGGTTTGTTTTTATGGAGTTCCTTTTTGTGGGTAAAATTCTCTGTAAAGTTAGCCCATGCCACAGAAACCTCCGGAGCCCTAGTTCTCTAGGAAACAAAAAAATATTAAAATCAAGAAATCCCATTTTCTTTACCCTTTTTAATCTTTCTTTGGGTTTGAGCTAGGGAGTCATTAACTCCTATTTTGGTATAGCACAGCCAGAATTGCAATGTGCAGTTAAAGGTAAATGTGTAATTAAAGGTAAAATCATGTGAAAAATGCATACTCTATATGAGAGTATACCAGAGTATTTACAAAGTTTTACCGACAAAAAGGAACTCCATAAAAATAATCCTGAGAAACCAGCTTCACACAGATCATGCAAGTGTTCAAGCTATGCCAGCATGAGAAGAGCGACCAGCACTGCTCTGCTCTGGCTGTGTTCCTTGGCAGGAGTGGGATATGAGTTGGCCACACACACCCCTGTGTCTGGCTCCTTAAGCCATAAGATCAAGCTCTGAAGAGCACTGTAAACTTGCAACCAATCCAAGACCCTCTTCATTCCAAGGGCCTCCACTGTGCCCCATGAGGACACGCTGCTGTGAGCATCACCAGCACCTACCTCTTCCAGTTTGAAGACTGCTCCAACGTGAGGATGGATCTTTCCCTCCTGGCAATATCGAAGAGTCGAAGACATAGTGGAGGAGAAAACGGGAAAATTCTCCTCCTGGTACCGACTCCAATACACTCCCATGGCAGACACGTTCTTCAGAAGCAGCAGATTAGCAGGAATCGAGGGGATTTTTCCTCCAGCAAAACCCATCACCACAATCCTGCCCTCCCAAGCCAGACTGCAAGAAGCAGAGAAAGAAACCAGCTTTACTGGAGGTCTCCTCAGATCCTCACCTCAAGGCAGTACTTGCATGACGGAGAGCAGCTGAGGCTGAGCATTCTCCCAGGCTCAAATGAATTAGTGCCCAGAAAAGCTCTGCTTTGGACAGCTGTACTTCAGTATCAGTCTTCAGAGAACACAATTAAACCCTAACAATGCACACAAAGCCAAGGCCCTGTCCCATGCACACCTCCTCAGTGTTTCCAAGTTCTGCCTGAGAGCTGATGAGGTACGCAGGGACTCCAAAGAGGTAGTCCAGGGGACACCATGCTTGACATCTACATGGTCAAAAATATGACCTTCAAACATGCCAACAGCATCGCCTGGGCTCATGTGGCTTTGTCCTAAGTTACAGCAAGGCGCAGAACTATTATTTGAGCACACCTTTGCAGGGCTGCCTTGAAGATGTCCCCGCCAACAGCCTCAATGGCCACATTGGCCCCTCTGCCATCTGTGAGCCGCTTCACTTCATCCCTCAGGCTGCTCCAGCTGTAGTTCACGCTGTGGCTCGCGCCTCTCTGCAGAGCCAGCTCGCATTTGGCATCGCTTCCAGCTGCTGCTATCACCTGCAACCATGGAAAAGCACAATATCCAGCCAAAAGCAGCTCTGCTCAAAGAAGGGCAGACGGTTTCAGGTGCCCTGTTGTGATCTGTGGGACTTAGAAGCTTCAGCACTTCCATTACTTGTCTCAGAAGATGCTCCACGAGCCCTTTGCAGTCTGAAAATGAGACACAAACGCCATCTCTCCTGCTTCCTCCGTCCAGAAGCAGCAGCCCCACTGCACGGCAGCAGCAGTCCAACAGCAGTGCCGCCCAGGCCGTATCCCAGGGAGGGAGGAGGAAAGCTCTCTGCCGTTCGAAGCGCAGGGAGAGCTGCAGCCCGTTGCTCACACAGGTGTCTCAAAGGCACCCTGGGTGCTGGGTGAGACGTGGCGGGCACCACGGTGACAGGCGGCACAGACCAAGACAAGGTGTCCCGGACTAACTTCCAAAACACTTGGGATTCATAGAATCATAGATCCCTTAAGGTTGGAACTGACCCCTAGAGACCATCCAGTCCAACCTCCTGCACACGCAGGGTCACCCAGAGCACAGGGCACAGGGCTGCGTCCAAGCGGATTTGGGAGATCTCCAGAGAAGGAGACTCGACAGCCTCTCCTGGCAGCCTGTTCCAGGGCTTGAGCACCCTCACATTCATTGCAAGCTGGGCTGGAGTTACCTCAGCACAGGTGTTTCTGGGATTTTGCTTAGCATCCTGGTGTGCTGCTTTGTACAGATGTACAGCTGTATCCTTAAGTCTTACCTTTAACTAAAGAATCTCTGAAATCTAATTCCCTCTCTTTGTTCAAAGGTGGAATTGGGAACTAGAGTGCCAGCTCTTCTTCATAAATGCTGGGGTTTTGTTTTGTTTTGTTTTGTTGATTTTTAGCTGTGCATCTAAAGAACTAAGTTCAAATTTTCACAAGTGTCTGAATGACTTTGGCCACAGACTTCTGCTGAAAACTAGGACTGTGCATATCTAAACCCCTTTGGAAAATGCTGACCATGGGTGAAATACTGAGTACACTGCTCAAGGGGAGCTGGTGGAAGGTGGAGGAGAAAGGAGGGACATTGCAAATGGCAGAGGAAAGCCAGTTTAATTAATAACTGGTACCTCTGACCCAACAAGAACTTGGTTCCAATGCTCTCCTCTGCCACTAAGTCATGGAGACACGGGGCCTGCTCTGAGCCCACAGGGCCGTGGCAGTGGGTGAGGAAGGAGAGGGCAGGAGCACGGGCTTGCCCAAAGCGGCTGTCCCTGCTGCCACCCGCACGCAGCTCTGTGTCCCCAGAGGAAGGAGGGCCCTGATGCAGGGGGCATGTGACATGGTAGCGAAGGACAGAGCATTTGTAAGAAAGGAGAATACCTTTGCCTTGAAAATATTGACAGCCAGATCAATAACTGCAAGTCCTGTAGCCCCAGCTCCTGCCGTCACCAGAACCGTTTCCCTGAGAGAGAGAGAGGAGAAAGTGTCAGTAGTGCAAGAGAAAAGCACATCATTGACTTCCGAACAGGGCAACACCACGTTTTCGATGCCACGAGCATTCCCTCTGCCAGCTGGGATGTGCTGGGTGCCGCAGCACTTGGAGGGCTTTGCCCTCTCGCCCAAGCCAGCCTCTTCAGACGGGCTCTTCCTGCCTGAGCGCTAAGCTTTGACATTGCAAAGCGAAATGATCTGAGAGCAACATCTGCATCTGCTGAATGACCTTACAAGCAGAAGCATTTACTGCAGACCTTAAAGAAAATGTTAGTCCTGCACCACTCAGGCTATGGTTGCCTCTGCTCTTGGACAGGGAGGAGGGCTGCATGAACTGAGCTGTAGCAGTGGTTTCTGCACGCTGTGGATTTGTGTACAGCTGTCAGGAAGTTGCTTCATCTCTATGGCTTTCTTGACTCTTCCTTATTTCAGAGAAGCAGAGACAGCAACATTTCAGCTGACAAGGGCTACAGAAAAAACAAGTGAGTTGTTAAAAAAATCCCACACTACAACTCCCTAGCCAAGGTCCAGCAGGTCCTCCGAGGCCCAGCACTGGTTCTCCACAACGGAGAGCTGCTGTCCTCATGTCCATCACTACAGAAGTGCCTGGCATGCAGTGGCGGGGACAGCAAGCCCATGTGGAGTGAAGCAGCTAGGCAGCCTGGGACACCTCGCAGCACCGAGGAAGCAACATTCACAGGGATCAGCTTCATCCCTCCGCACCGTGTCTGCCACTTACCCTGGCTGCACGCGCGCCCGGTGGTGGAGAACCAGCATGGCTGTGCCGTAGGTGACAGGCAGCACCGCTGCGTCCTTGCTGGACACCCCTTCAGGGACCTGCCACAGCATCTGCACAGAGACACATGCTGCTCAGCAGGCCACGAGAGGCCACGAGGGGACCTGAGCCCATCGCGAGGCCTCCCCGCGCACTCAGGATGGGAAAAAAGTTGTTCCCTACAGGTTCTTTATCGGCCTCTTTTACAGCTTCTTTTTATTACTAGAAAGACTCTGTCAAGCATGTCCTGTTCTGCCCACAGGACCAAGGAAAGGGAGATCCAAAGTAATCCAAAAGAGGCACAAAGCAGCAGCTCCAATGCAACCCAAGCTCTGAACCGAGCGAGAAGCTTTCTTGCAGTATGGGCAAACTCTCACACCATATTCCTCACCTTCTGGTCAATGACACACTCCTCTGCCATCGCGGTAGTGCCAGTCACACCAACAACTCGACATCCCTGCCAGAAAGCATTGTCGGATGGGTGTCAGGAGACAAGTTGTGCAGTCTGGCTGCTGTCTCAGATTTAAGCATTTGATTCTCTTGCTTTTTTTCAGGCAGAACTGTGGACAGCTCAAGCTGTGGCAGGTGACACCCGTTTATCAGTGCATTAACTGCACTTATTTCCTCCCATTTTTCTGAGCCGGGCCCATAGGCAGTGCCTTCTCCCTCCCCAGCAAAGCTCAGCACTTCTCCCTCGCTTTCCCACCGGATGCAAGGGTTTAGAGGGGACCTTCCCCCACAAGGACCAATGAGGGTGCCTGAGGCCATTCCCCAGCTCTGGCGTTCCTGTGATTTCCCTACCTCCCTCACGGTGCTCACGTTCTCTCCTATCTCCAGGACCGTCCCTGAAAACTCCATTCCTGAGGGGCGACAATGACACACATTCACTAGGGCCGATGACACCCCCACCTCCCGCTGCTTCCAGCGGCCTCCCCTGCGGCTGGGCTCTGGAGGATGGTCCCATCCACGCAGCCCCTGCTTTGGGGAGAGACTGCGCAGCAATGGGCGCCTCCCTCAGGCTCTGTCCTGGCCTGCAGAGCGAGCAGCTCCCACCATTAGTGATAACATCGATGGGCTAAGAGAGAATTCAGTATTTCTGGGTGCCAAGCGCCCACGGCTGCTGCGCCGGGTGCTGGGGATGCTTTCGGCAGCAAAGCACCGGGTGGGCAGAAGGTGGCAGCATCAGCACGAGAGTCACCGACTGCTTGGTTAACGGCCGAGGATTTCTTTTCTTTGCAAATACCCATAAATTTAAGGAAAAAAGGGATGTTTTCAGGCCATGGCACTTCAGAAGCGTGCGGAGAGGCAACAGTCGGCTCCCTGCATGGTGCGGGTCAAAGGAGATGAGGTGGCCTGCAGGCTTTGGTGTGAGGACCGCGCACCCTTGCCTGCCTGTAGGACTGTTTCCAAACAAAGTGGGGGATTTATTTGCACATGCTGCTCTTCTTCGGGGCTGCTGAAGGGCTCTTAACACAACCGGGATTTATTGCAGCAGTCAGTCGGTCCCTCCACACCTCCCGCACAAATCAGCCACCTCCTACTCACCAGGAGTGAACGGAAGAGCATGTTTTTCCTGATACAAACCCTGGCAGGCCAAAATATCCGCAAAATTTAACCCACAGAAATGCACACCCACTCGGACCTGCAAGAAGAGAAGGGGACAAGCATAAATCTTTCCATTTAAGTAACAGCAGAAGTGCTTTAAATAGAGACTTACTGCCTAAACACAGGACACTCAAGTCCCTGGACTAAGCACCATGCCGTCCCTTTTCAAAAGATCTTGGCACTTTCTAACTTACAGCTCCCAGTCGCCATGGGGGAAACTAGAGACAAATTCAGTTGTGCTGTCGCCATGTGGATTCTCCCTCTCCCCAGCGAGGGATGATGGAAAACAAACAACCCTCATCAAAGACCGTGGAAAACAAACAATCTTCATCCAAGACCAGCTCTCGGGCAGGGATAGTTTTATCTTCACCTCACTTTGGGCTTTGTTTGGGTTTGATTCGTTCTTTCAAAGAGCACTGATGACAACGAGAACCTTCTGTGTATCTCGTCTCCTTGGTGTGGGGATGCAGGTACAGGAGACCCTGTGGATTTTAGATGGGTGGTCCCTCTCCTAGAGACAAGCAGCGCGCCGGGCTCCACTTTTCCAAGGACGCTCCAAACTGGGGTCTGGAACCTGCCAGCCCCATGGCAAGGCAGCGTCGCATGGGCCGGGGGTGACATGTGGAGCGGGATGAGGTGTGAACGGGACGTAGCCCTGCATGGAGCTTTGACCTTCCTGCTGCCTGCCCTGCCCTCCGTGTGCAAGGCAACCCCACGTGTCCCTGCGGCCCTACCGCTGTGGCAGTGTGGGGGGCACGGAGCACGGGGTGCGGGGCACACGCTGCACGGGGCCCACGCTGTGGGGATGGCGGGTTAGCGCCGCGCGGGCGCCGGGTGCCGCGGCCGCCCTACCTGGTGGGGCTGCAGGGCAGGCGGGGGGACGTCCCGCAGCTGCAGCGGCCCGGCCAGCTGGGTGCAGAGCGCGGCGCGGTAGCCCCGCGCGCCCGCGCGCCCCACGGCGCCCGTCCTGCAACACAGGCCAGCGCGGCCGCCTCAGGCGCCCGCTCCAAACGCCGCTCTGCTCTGGGGCGCTGCTCTGAGCATCCCCTTGTGCAGACGGGAGCGGGAGGGAAGGGGAAAATGAAGGGGAAAGGGAGGTGGGGGAGTGGAGGAGGAGCGGAGGGAGAGGAAGAGAAGGGGAGGGAAGGAAAAGGGAGGGAAAGGGGCTGGAGCGAGGGAAGCAGCAAGGGTGAGGGAGAGAGGCAGGGAAAAGGGAGTGAGAAAGGGAGCAAGGAGAGGAAAGGCCCGGGACAGGGTAAGGGAGAGGCCGAGGGGCAGCTCGGGAGGGGACAGGGCAGAGGGGGGAGCTGCCCTCCCGCCCCACCGCCGCCATGCCGCCGCCGCCACCGCCGCCGCCATGATCCGCTCGGCTCCGCCAGGCCCGGCCTGGCCCGGCTGGGGCCGCCACGGGGCTTCCGGGCCGCTTCCCACCCCGCTTCCCGCCCTGTCCCGCCCCGACCTAACGACCGCCCCAGGGCACCGCCGCGCGCCCTCGCCAGGGTCTGCCAGGTGGGAAACGGAGCGGGAAGGGGGCGAGCACAGAGCACCAGGGCACAGGGCGCCCCAGCTGCTGACTCCCCATCCCATGCTCCAGCTGCAAGCCTGTCCTTCCCCCGGGGGACCCCTGTGCCAAAGCCCCCTCCCCTTTGCTTATAATTTCCCGAAACAACTCTTTTCTGAAGCTGGAACACCCCATGGCAACTCCAGGGGCAACCCGTATGTGGGGCAGGAGCAAAGCAGCGGCTCCCGCTCCGCTCTGGCGATGGCGGCACCTGCGTGTCGCTGTGCGCGCGGGAAGGGGAAGCGGCGTGTGCTGCCGTGGCCTCTGCTCGGCGTGGGGACATGGAGAGTGCTGCTGCCTTCCAATGAAACCCTGCGGAGCACGGCTAGAGCGGGCTGCGCTCCGGCCGCCCTTGAGGGCTGCAGGGCAGCGTGTCCCCTGACGGGCCGGGATGTCCTCCTCACTATCTTCTCTGTCCTCCTGGTGTGAGCTCCAGCGAACGGTGTTGAATCAGGACCGCCTGGAGGCCGAGAGCCTCTCCCCGGGCTGGGGCATGTTGCAGCTGCGTGGAGAGGGAGGAGGGCACCGGTGCTGCCGGCTGCTGTGGGTGCCCTTTTTAGCCACGCTGGGACGTGGGTCGGGGCTCAGGCCTGCTTGGGACTGCGCACTGGCTCCTCTCTGAGGCAAGTGCATTTTTAAATACCAGCTGTGGCCACAGAAGATGTGGTGCTCCTTGAGGCTCCATGGGTCAGACCACACTCTTCTCTGGAAAATCTAGTGGAGGCAGGAGAAAGAGCCTCCAATTTCCCAGGCAGCGGGTATTTCCCAGGCAAAAATTCACACTTGTGCACAGTTCGTGCCGAATGTTTGGCCTCGTACCTGCACAGGCGGCGGGGCAGAACGTGCTGCAGCACATGAGGGTGGTTCAGGGGTCTGGGCTCCTGAAATCAAAGCTGTGGGTCCACAGCAGACTCACAGCATGGACTCTGTCCACATAAGCATCCTTCACGTTATCCCTGCTTGTGAAACAGAACGGATGCCTTCAAAACCCTTTGGCTGCAATTTGCCAAAGGGAGTTGTCAGCTCCTTCCGCCTACCAAAGAAATCTACATCCAGGAGAAACAGCTCCTTGTCTCTACAGAATGCGATGGACTAGAAAGCAGCAGCAGGACTGTGAAGTGCTTTGCGATATTTTGTATTATTACCTGGTGAAGAGTGATCTCCACCTCCCAACAGCTTAAAGCTTCCCTCCCGTTAGCCCAGGACAGTTCCACACTAAAGTGCTCGCTGCAAGGGCAGTGGCATGAAAAGCGTGTGAGTGACTGCAGCTGCCCGGCACAACTATCTGAGCAACGGGCCAGCGCTTCTTGGCTGGCACAGCAGGGAACACGATGGCCAGGGCTGCGTTTTCCTTGCTTGAAGCAACTCACATTTGATCCAAATTCATCTCTGGTGGAGCCCCACCGGCTCCTGCCGACCTCCGACGCAGCCGGGTCTGGCTCATCGCATGCAGCAAAAGCCACTTAATTAGAACAGCAGCTCAATTTATTTGTTTTGCATCGTCTTGATTAGCCATCACTTAAACTCGTAATTAAGGGCAGAATAGGGACTGCGAAAACGGCAGCTGGGCTGGGCCGAGCTGCCCAGAAGTGTCTGGAGGAGTGTGTCTGTCGCCTGGAGCTGCAGGTGCCCCTGCTTTCCTGGAGGCCGCCTCTTCCCGGGAAACCAAAGCCTGACTACTGGCAACCTTGGGAAGAGAGCGCCAGCATCCCTGGGGAGGTTGTGGCGGGCAAACCAAAGCAGAGGGACTGGGGCCTCACGTGGTCACTGCAAACACCTGGACCTCCTCGGCAGGAGCGGCTGCTGCTCGGAAATGGGAAGCTGTGTAACTGAGTCAGCAGGGCTGTCCTTAGCGTTCGGTTATAACCTTGAGCACAAGCGAGGGATTTCTATGCAGGCATTTCTCCCAAAATGCCCTTTGCAGTCTGCTTCTGTACCACTCCAGGGTCCTCAATCTCCTCCTTGTAACCCGAAATCCCAGTTATCTTCTGTGGGCCGAGGGCTGCCGGGACCGGTTCCACACTGCCGTTTGGAAGCACAAGGCAACTCTTACTCTAGGACCTCTTTCCTCCTGTCCCACCCAGCTCTGGGACTCCTGTATTTGCGTTGAAATACAGCTTGAACCAGAACCTCGCTGTGTTTTCAACGGCAATGGAGTGGCTGTATCGTACTGCAGGACAGGGCGTCCCAACCGGCCATGCCTGGTGACGGGACGGGGGAGAAGAACGGACGTGCACCGGCACGTGCAAGATGGTATTAAGCTGCTGTCCTGTGCTCTCAACAGTACTTTATTTATTTATACACCTAGGGTTGGAAAAGTGGGTGCAGAGGAGAAATATATACATTTTGCTCCTCTTTTTAATTTTTTTCCGTATATATGCCATCACTTCACAGTGTTCTTGATCAGTTCTGCCTTGAGAGATGCTGCTGCTGCAGTCTGCTCCAGAGCTGAGCAATGACAGGCAGAGCTGGGGACCCCAGGGCAGTATTTTTAATGAAGTACAGCTCCAGTCTGCATCAAATGAGCCTATTTGTGTCTTTGTGTACCCTGTGCTTGCAGACAACCATCTCTCTAGGTAACCGCGCAACAGAGCATAACTTGCTATTTATTGGCCTCTATCTCTGCTCAGAATAGCAAAGGAAGAGAACCCACGTGCTTGGGCAGCACAGAACAAAAATACAGCAGAGAGAAACCGGATAAATTAGTAATATAGGCAGCCTGGGAGAAAGAAAAAAGCCTGTGTTCTTACAACTGTGGATAAATCTAGTGACCATTTGTTTCGCAAAGTTCAAGCCATCTAACCTGGAGTCCAACAGGAAAAATAGGGCTAAATAAATCATTTCTTCCCTGTTGACCTCACTCTCCGTGCCCAAAGAAAGAGGCCTATTTGTGTCTGGCTGAGCACAAGCTGGTCAAGGGGACCCCGTGTCAGCGCCAGAACCTCCTCGGCACGAGTGCCCCGTCGTCACAGCATCGGCTGTCGTCAGCGCCTCCTCTCCCAGGGACCAGCTCTGTCGCCGTAAAGAGCTCAGTCAAAAGACTACGTTTGGAAATGCCAGTGCCCTGCTCCTTGAAGATGATCCAATATCCGAAGAGAAAACTGCCAGTTTGTCACTGTCCTGCCTTGGCTTGCCAGCATCCATCCCAGAGCTGAGCAGATCCCTGCAGAAGGCTGCTGGAGGCCGCTTAGTTTGTGGTAAGGGAAAGGCAGCAGCGTTCCTCCAGACAGGCAGCAGCCATGGAAAAGGCAATAGGAAACAAAATGAAGTGAGTCATTTGGGCTTTAAAGGCAGCTAACTGCTTTGGCCAAGCTGTTGTTCTCTGGTTGCTGCTGTTTTTGTTTGGTTTTGCATCTGGATATTCTTGACTTGCAGGGTGCGGGGTTAAGGTGTCCCGCAGAAGGTCTGAACCCGTCCAGCAGAGAGAGGGGAAGCCTGGTCCTCTCTAACAGGGACCCTGCAGAGATCTCAGGGTGCTCAGGCCTCGGGCACGGGGCAAGGTCACATCCTGCTGTTCTTGAGCCCATCTCTAAAGCTCTGTGCCTAACGCTTACCGCCCAGCGCTGGAAAACAAGGCGCACACCATGAGAACTTCACATCCATGAGGAACTTCACATTCAGACTCTTCAGATTCTCTCCACTTCCCTCCTCCCCAAATACCGCGGGAGAGGGAACAGATCTGTGTTGAGCATGCCTCCAAACTTGTTTTTGATAAAAGGGGGTGGAATGAGGACAGATTTCACTCTAAGAACATCCTGCTGGCAGCTCCTACACTGACGTAATGTTATCTTAGGATACTCCATTAGTCTCCTTGGGGTAGTTTTGTTCAGGGAGAGAGAACATTTCCCAGCAAGGAAATAGAAATGCAGCCAGCTCAGTAAACTTTTGACACCTCATATAAAGGTACCCAATGTACTGGTTAATTAAATGTACAAAAAAAAAAAAAAAAAAAAAAAAAAAAAAAAAAT
>JAVCKT010124086.1:1305-20158 GCA_032273925.1 Rhynchotus rufescens
GTGCAATTTTACAGAAGAAGAAAAAAAAGTAAATAGCTCCTTTAGAATAGAACCTAGCTGCATTTCAGTCTATAATGGATGCTTTATTTATTTTTTTTTAATGTTGTTCTACATACATATACAGTAAAGCACAATGGCTTGAATTTTCAAGGTTTGAGGTTGGAGTCTGTGCCTTTGTATCTTCCTGACACAAGTGTTACTTGTCAACTTTTAAAAGCACGGTGTATGCTGCAAGCAAACCTTGAGCGTACGGCAGTGTTTTCACAATGCACACCACTGCTGCAGATGAAACAGTTGGCATGGAAGAAAAAGTGAATTTTCTTAAATATGCCTGATTGCCAGAAAACCTAGATTTTTCTGCCCTTTTCCACAAGCGTCAACTTCTGTGTAGGTTTTAAGTGAAGGCAACACATAGTTCCTATTGCTTGGTGAGAATAATGCTTTGTTTACTGTAGGAGATTTGAGGAGGCTATAATAATGGGATATAAGACAGGAAGGCCTGGATCATTGTTTTGGTTATCTCCCTGAATTGGATTGGACTTGAATGTCAGTCTACTTTTACAGTAAAGCCTCAAGGGTTTTGATTGCTTCAAAAAATTAATAGAAATATTGCACAGTTGAGAAATTGTGATAATCATAGTTCAGTGTGTGTATCCAGACTTCTCAATGTAGATTAAGCCTTGAATTTCCCTTAATATGCAGACAAGTATATTAAATTTAAAAAGATAAAGGAAAAGTTATCGTAAAGCTCTTCAGAACTGTCTGAGTTAGCCCATGAAGAGGTTAATTCTTTAATACATGGATTAATTTTCCTACTTTTTTAAAACAATTTTAAGCAGAAATTGGGAAATTAAAAAAAAAAAAAGGCATTTTTTTCATGTCGCATAAGCAGGAGGTTTACAGCCAGATGAAGAGGACACTTGAGCTTCTCTCCCTGAAATGTAAGGCCTTGACAGTGCAGCTGTGCAGAAGAGCCACAAGAGCTTAAAGCTCATCCTTCAAACAGTCATAGGAAAACATTTAGTGCTACGTTCTTCCAAGCTAAAGCGTTTGTTCCCTCCACTGGGTGACTGGCTCCAGCTCCCTTGACTCTTTAACTGTCTGTTTGGGTTGACTTCTCCAAAGGCTTCCATCAGTCTGTCTCCCTCCTTGTATTTTGCAGTTTTTCCATTCTTCTGCACTCTACTATATGAATCATGATATTAACAAAGTTCTTGAATAATAAAATTAATTGTTATTATATCCCTTTTTTTACTACTGCTAGCATACTTAAAAGTAGTCTTTTTCCAGTGCAGTATTTAGAACTGCTGCAGCTAAGCCTTACATAATTGAAAAATAGCTGTTGGTTTACTGTAGAAATTGCTCACGATACTGAAAGGCTAATTTTTTTCTTTCTAGAGTATTGTGTTCTTTCATCGTATTCTTCTGTTTCCACGTCCTCTCTTTAAGGAAAGAAATCTTACACTTGTTAATGTTTGTATTTATCTTCCTCATCTTTCCTGAAATATAGAAAGGTATTTTCAATTCTATCTTTCCATTTAAACTGTAACTTAGTACTATTGATAGGAATATACCGTAACTCAGTGAGATAGATAATAAAATGCAATGATACTCTATTCTGGTCAAATTTTAAAGATTTTTATTGGACTGCTGGGGTTAGATAAGCTTTATTGTACATGGAATTTTGATATATTGCCATTTTAATGCATCCAAAGTCCGGAGTCGTTGAATCTGTAGCTAATAAAGAAAAGAGGGGGAAGCTGAGTGAGATGATTCAGGCTACCAGAGGTCCGAAATGCATATATCCACTCTCGTCCACTGCCTTGTGTCAGCATGGAGAAACTGGTTCCCTAATTTAGACCCTGCAGTAACTTACTGCAAATAAATACAGGCAGTAAAACTATGAGAATCTCCTCTTGTTCCTTGTTATTATTATGCAAGCTTATTTTTCCCCTGAAGATTTGTTTTATGTTACATTTTCACAACTCCTTCTGTACCTTTTATGACACCATATTTTACCATATGGCAAAGTAAGGTGTGTAGCAGCTAATCCACAGCTACGTGTGTAATGTTAATTGTCTGCCAACTGTTTAAAAACACAGTATTGATAAAAGAAATTAACCAGTTTTCTCTTTGCCCAGTCTCTACTTAATGGCAATAATCAGGTACTGCCTTTAGTCTCTTTCTACCTTCCCCTTGACCCTTTGGAAACTTCTTTGTGTGTTTGAAATGCAGTTCTCTTTGGGAAAGTGGAATCAAGAAAAAAAGACCAGCTTGCTTTTAGCCATGGCAAAAATGCCAGTGTTGCCTCGCTCCTCCAATTTCCTTGTCACAAGTTAATACCATACAAGTTAATAAGATATAATACAAATTAATAAGAATACAAGTTAATACTACCCTAATGTGGTGGATTGTTTTAATGGATTGTTTTTCTTAACAGTAAAGCCTGATCTGGCACTGGTGTATAAAGAAGTGCAGGTTAAAGGTCTTGAATGGTCAGTTATAAGTAACCAAAACAAAATTTTGAGGGGAAAATGTAAACAGTAATAATTTCATCATTTGAAATTGTGAGAAAAACAGAATTTTGATACTGTCTTATTTTGTTGGTTTTTCAACACTGGTCTTTCACTAGTCTTTCACTAGTCTTTTGTAGTCTTTCAACACTATCCACATTTTGCTTTAAAACTCTTGAGAAATCACCATGATGCTTTCAGATATATATATGCCAAAGAAAAATACAGATAAATGCATCTGTGTTGTGCTTATAATCCGGAATGGCAGGGCTGTATGTTGAATTGTTTTGCGGAGCTAGTGATTGGATGGCAAAAAGGATAAAAGAGCATTTTAAGGTTTACTTTAAAGTAGAACTGGCCCTTGCTGTATTAAAACAAACTGCAACAAAAAGTCTGTTGGTTGCCAGCATCTTGATATAAATGATTTCAAAAAAGTGAATAGTACAGTGTTCCCATTTGCAAAAGGCAACAATCTGTATAAGCTGTAGACTTGAAGAGGAGATGGGATGCTGTGATAGTTGAGTGTGGAGACATTTCTTGCTCTTTCCCAGTCTGTTTCACATCCATATTTTACAGTTATTATTATATGCAGGTTTTATAGAATTTTATCCTCAGACATTCTAGGAGCGCTGCAGACAGAGTAGCCCCCCTGCTGTTGAAGACTAGTTGGGTTCCTAGCCAGATAGTGGGTTCCTCTCCTGTTCAAAGAGCACCTGCTCTTCTGAAATGGATTAGAGGGTGTCCCAATTATAAATGTTCTCGTTTTGCCTATTATTTCTCTTGTATTCTGCAAGAGCTTGTGTGTGGCTCTGAAAAATAATTAAGAAATACAAAAGATTGATTGGTTTCATAAGTCAATTACATGCCAGGGATTCTGAAGTTGCAGGCACTACTCATGCAGAAAATATCATTATTTTGATTCTGAATAGCTGTATAAGTATCGGACCTGATTGGTTTTATGACTGTTGCCTCTTCAACATGATTGAGTTTTTTTAATGCACTTTGAGATTGATTGTCAAAGGTGTTTTAAATGTTGTTCATCTAATGTTTTTGCTGTAGATTTTAGAATTTAATTAGAACATTGCTATACAGCTGTCTCTTTTCATGGAAGAAAACACGCTCACTTTGTATACTTGTGTAATTAGGCGTAGTTATTGGCAATAGGTGTATTGAAGGTCTATATTATAGTAGGGGTGAAAATATTAATAGTTGAGTTTGCAATTTGATTTAAACCAAGTGGTTTTTATAGAAATAAGATCTCATGTTCCTTGTTGTGGAACATGCTCTGTTGACTTCATGCTGCTTTGTCTCCATGTCAATACATCTTGAGGCACAGATTGTTATATTATGGAAGCATGAATATCTCTTTGTTTAGTGTAACTGTATTTTTTTTTTCTGTCACTTTAGGAGTTTGGCAAGTGGGGGAAAAGATATTTTAGACAAAAGTCCCCTGATGTTCCCATCTTTCCAGGAGCAGCATCTATGTTGTTGTTATAGTTTGGTTCTAGAGGGCATAAATAATTACAGATATTGTTGCTGTGCTATAGATCGAAATGGCTGTGGAAATGTAGCTTCATAAAATATAAATTAAGTTATTGGCTGTGGCGGTCTCATAGTTTATTCAAGTTCTTAATTTGTGGCTGTGGCTTATGAGTTTGGTTTAGGTTTAAAGTAAATTCTTTATAAAGCTGCTTTCAGTTAGAATATTTCCAGGAATTTTGATAGGATAAAATCTTCCATTTTATTTAAAAATAAATGAAAAATTGGAAGATAGTTTTCAAGCTTAAAGGTCTTTGAAAAGCCAAAGAGCCTTCTTTCCTTTTAATCTCAGGTATGGAATTCAGTTTTCTTTACAGTTTTAATCATATTTGCTTAGAATTTAGGATCCAGCCAGTTTGGCCAACCTTGGCTTCCTTAAATTTAACTTCGTTCTGTTTTGTTTGTAGGTCTTTCCCCCTCCCCGCTTCCCTGGTTGCACAGTGGGGCTTCTCCCACTCTGCTGCAGGTGCCTGAGATGGACTCGCTGGGGGAGGAGCAGCAGCAGCAGCTTAGAGGGTGAGTGGAGCCCATCAGGACAGAGGCCTGGCTGGTACCTGCCTCTCCTTCTGCTCTTCCCAGGAAGCATGCAAACTCCTTCCTGCTTTTAACAATATGGCATGCAACAATGTTTGTATTTCCCTCCAGGTTACCCGCGTGGTGGAGGTCTTTGCCATTGGGGAAACCTGTAATAGCCTCCCAATTACGTGGCTGAGAAACTTGGCCTTTCTGCAGCTTCTGGTTAATCTGTTGACTGCTCTGTTCCCTTTATGCTGGGAAAGAGGCAGCCGTTCTCACTTGCCTGCCTCTCTGTCTCTGTGGTTCCTTCCTTCCATCAGTAATCTTGATCACAAACGGTGAAAGGACATAGAGAGTTCTAGACTGCTCCTTGAACATGTTCTTGGGCTTGCTTTGTTTCTTCTTGGTGGATCTGGCTCAGGTGGTTACAGTAGACAGGGAGAGTCCTCTTTTGTTGGTAAAAGTTGATGGAGAGATGGAAGAGTTGGGGAGAGAAGGAAAAACAGATTTTTTTTTTTTCCTTTGAGAAATATGAAGGTCTTCTACAATACTTCATAGGACTCTAAAATTCTGTACTTTATTGATGGTGAAGGTAGCTAAAAGGAAGTAGTTTGAAAGTAATCCATTTAGTTCTGTCTCTGTTAAAGCCCCGTTCTTTATCTTTGGCCTAAGGGAGTTCAGCATTAAACTTACTCAAGTTTTTCTTGACAGTTAGAAATGGTGCTCAATTCAATAGATAGATAAGCTTTTTAAAGCAATTTTTCTCTTTCCTAAAATGACAGGATTGAAAATCACCTTCGCATTGAGTGTTACTTGGCTTGCTGGTATTTCCACTTAGAGTTTATATAATGGTGGCCTTAAACAAGTACAATTCGAAAGCTGTGTATGAGCTGTCTAACTGAGCACGTGAGCTTCACGCCCTCGTGCTTTAGAGATACTAATCTAGTACCATTTAAGCCACAAGCAAATAGGTCCTTGAGTTTGCGGAGTTAGTTTATCCATGTTTATAGCACACAATCATGATTTGTAGAGACTGCAAAAATACCTGATGAGAATCTGAAGAAAGTGATTTTTAAAGAATGTCTGCTGTTACTTAGCGTCATCCACCATTATTTAAAGCATAGCTGCTGACATTCACAAAAAGCAGTGAATGTCAAAGGTTGTAGGGTCATGCTCTGGAGTCCCAGATTTTCCCCAATATCTGGGTAAAAATCCCAATGTGTGAACAAAGGAACAGAACAGGAAGACTTTTGAAGTAGGACTCTGACATGGAGAAGTCTTCTAGAATGTCTGTATAAGTGAAAGGTATTTTACTTTATTTATTACAAAGATTTTGTCATATCATATTCTTAAGAAGAGCTTATCTTTTAATATCTTTTCTTTTTGCTTAATCAGGCAGTGCATGAGGAACTTGTTGATGTTTCATGGTATACATGAAGTTGTGGTCAATTAGACTTAGTGAATCCTTTCTTAGGGCAATGTAAGTAAGCTAAGTATGTTAAACTTGGATTAAAAACAGATGCGTCGTTTTCAAAAAGAAATCAAACTTACTCATGACAATTCGGAGTTGTTCTCTTTTCAAACTGAAATTGTTACAAAAGCTCTGAATATTTTTTGAGACTTAACATTGTATGCTTGATGTTCCTTCACCTCTACTTCTTTCTTGACCTTGACTTTGGCTGCACGTTGCTTCTTATTATCAAAATTAATAATAAAGTAAATGATACCAAAAAACAAATCCTTCAAGGAAAGAAAGGTCATTTAACCTATACTCTTTCGGCTGTTGTCCTCTAGCATTAATTAAAGTATTGCTGTCGTATTAATATTTTTAAAAGATATAGCAAGGTTAACAAAAAAAAAAAAATCAATTATTGGTATCATGGAGGAGGTCATTGTAATAGCTATAACCTGAAGATGTTTGTTGTCTTTTTTTAATAGTCTCTGCCGAGATTTCTGTAACAGTAACGTGGTTTTATTAGTATAAATGCCAAAATGACAGTGCTTAATGCTTTATGTGTCTTTTGATTAGTTTCTTAAGCAAAAATTATTTCATTCAAATGATATTTTATGTTGTTCTTTTCATCATCAGTCCTTGAGTTGACTTGCATTTACAACTTGCATCTCTCTGTGACCTGACCTGTTATTAAACTAGACATTCATTAGTTTGACAGCAGTGGACACCAGCTGTGTAGAGGTGGAAATTAAGATATAATATTCCAAGCTTCTTTCATAGCTAGCCATAATAAACCTTTCAAGATGCCCACCAAATCAATGAGAGAAATTCCTAGGATTCAGGTATAGCATAGTACTGTTTTTAGGTAACTGAATCACACTTTAGGTACAAGATTTGAGGCAGGGGGAAGAAGTCTTTGCCTGTGTAATGGACATTGTCAATGCACAATTATCACATCTACAGTCTGTCTATTCTCTGTCCATGGAAGAAATCCTTTGCAAATTGAAAACTGTTTGATGTGGAGATCTCTGGTCCTTATTGGATAGTTATGGCCCTTCTTTACTCTGTGAAAAGATCTTTGCAGTATGAAGCTAAGCATTATACAGTTCTCCATCTATCTTGAAAATGTTACTTTTAGTATAAAGCTGGAAAATGGTATGAAAATGACCTTTTCTGCAGATGTTTTGTAGAATACTGTGGTGCTGCTTAAATTATCTTCTTGCAGCCTTTGCGTAACAAATGTGGTTAGATCCAGGAATTAGTATCTTTGGGTCTTGCAGCTATCTGCCGTGGTTAATTCATATGAACAGGTCTTGGCGCATTTATAGGTTTATTTTGAAATTCTCTTGTTTTAACAACTTCCAACTTTAGCATGAGGTTCTGTGACAAGTTTAGCAACAGATGGGGTCTTTTTCATCATGGGCGATGTCTAGCGCTTCTCCAGTTTTAGCCTCCTCAAGATGAAATGCTTTTGGCTGTATCTTTTATTTCTTAATTTCATGTGGTTTCAATAATGCCAGTGTTCTTACTAGGTCAGTCGCTACTGTTCAGCTGCAAACAGCTCATATTATTACAACATTTTCTATTTAAAGATATAGATTATTCTCAATCTCTGTGTTTTTTTTTTGCTGTTGTACCTTTCCTCTTGTATCAGACTTCACTAACTCTTCACAGATTTGTTGTTGTTCTGAGTATTTGTCCGTCTTCTATCAGAAAGGGTTTTTTTTCCTTCTGTATTCTCCCTTGACATAATTGCCTACTTCTTTATATATATTTATGCAATAGACGTAGGTTGCAGTGACATCTTTGGTTTGAACACACTAGTGCTTTTTTGAGCAATTTGAATGTGTATTTTTCTGCATTCAGCAAAGCAGGGAATTAGAATATGATTAAAGATCTGGGCAGTTTTGGATATTATAGAACTATATATTTTGAAGGAATGCCAAATTGTTTTCTTCTGAAGATGTGTGTCTGTTCCTTGCCTCTTTCTTGCCATGCTTGTTTCCAGTGACAATTTGTTTTCCATATGCCATTAACCATAGTAAACAGGACAAAAAATCATGAGCATGTTTTTGTAAATTTGGTCCCCTGTAGCAGATGTACAAACAATATTGTTGCATCCATATTCAATTGTCGTCCTGTAAAACCTACTTATTAAAATGATAAGTTAAAAAAAATCTGCTAGACTATATAAATAAATTTGTCTGACACAAATATTGCCTTTTGATGTAGCACTTGCTACAGCCTCGAAGATTTTATGCTTTTTGTAGTGTGAACTTCATGTACGCGTGAGGCTATTTGATGTTCTATACTGGGTTTGGGAGTGGGAAGTAGATTATTTTAGAATGAGCAATAAAGTCTACTATACTGGGCGTTTGTGTTGCAATCTTCTTCCTACGACTGGAATTATAAAGGAACACAATTTGTTCTTTGTTTCTGAATCTCTCTAAAAGAACTGAGTATTTTACCATACTCAAGAATACATGGGGCGAAATGATACATTTTGATGGAGAGTGAGGGGAACCACTGATTATAATGGAATAGACATTTTATATTTCCAGCTTTGCCTAACCATCTTAAAACATCAAAGGAATTCTAGTTTTCTGATTAGGTGTATTTTTATTCTTACATACTGTAGAATAATTACAAGGCAGCACCTATGTAGTGACTATAAGGGGACTGTGCATGCAGGATATGAATGAATGTATGTTATAAACTGAAGGCATGTTTTCCAGATGTTTAAATCTCACATTTTTGTAAGCACCCTGGCAGTTTTCTGTCACTGGCAGCTGCAAAGACTTTTATCAGAGCAAGATTTGACTATTCCTTCATCCTCATTTTTTTAAAAGAACTTAAAATCTCTATCATACTTTGGAAGTTCTGTAATTGAATGGTAATTTTGTGCTTACACTAACGCAATGAGATGGAGAGTAGGATATCAGGCATTGTTTATATACTTATACTATTTGTTTATAGCTTGAATTAGTAAATGTTTTTTCATGGGATTGTTTTTATAAACCTGTACATTCCTAGTTAGCATTCCTGTAGTTTTTTAGTTAATTTTACTTTAATTATGAAAAGATGGTACAGCCTATGTGTATCAATACTAAGTTGAACTTTAGAGCTTTGAACTAACTTTAAAGCTTTCCTTTCAGTTATTAATAAGAAAATTACAGGTGAAGAACACTGAATAGTAAGCACGTTGGTTTTTTTTCTACCTGCAGAAAATATTTTTGGGACAAAATCAAAAGTTGAATTTTTTAAAATTCCATTCTTATGTCATATAGCTTTGATTTGCATTGCTTGAGTTGTAAACTTTAAAAATTACTTTCCAATTTTGCTCAAAATTTTGCTTCTGAAGAGGCTGGAACAGTTCCATTTGACATTCAGGTGGTAATTTCTCAATGCACCTAGGAAACTTGAATTAAAGTATGCTGGTTCAGTTATTTCCAACTATAAAGAAATACATGTGTAAAATTACAGAAATCTGGCAATGGCCTTTGAAAGAAAGATATTTATCTTGTATCTTCATTTCTGGGTCTGGTTTCTTCAGTTCTGTTTAATGAAATCATCAGTCATTGGTATAATTTAGATCTTTGTCTTGGTTATAAGCCTATAAATCATGAAGATTCAAGGGAAGCTGGTCATGTTTTGGGCATTGTGTTCAACTTCACTGAAGAAGTTTTTATTTATTACCTAAATATTTAGAGCTAAAAAATATTACTACGCCATTTTTAGAAAAGAAATGCTACAGCACATCTTTACTTTTCAGGACTCTTTCAATTGAAATAAATGGGAACAGAATTAAGTCAAGACTGAGTACTATTTTTTGAAAATTTTGCACCAACTTAAAATCCAAGTCTCAGAAGTCAAAATAAAAAAAAAAAAAAAAAGTCAAAAGAAAAAAGTTAGATATTTGCCATTAAGAATTACCCAATTACAGATCAATTATCCTATCTTACCTCAATTATTTTTTTGACATAGCCACAAAAGATGCTTTTATTGAATCTGCTGTTTGCTTATTTAGTATTCCAGAAAGTATTTCCAACTCTTTTTTTACTCTCCAGTGCAACTCCATTTTTATCTTGTATTTAGACAGGTACTTTAATGTCAGACTTGCTCTCTTGGAGTTATTTATTTGTTCATTTGTTTGTTTATTTATTAAAGATCACTACGGTTAATTGTAATGTTTAATGCTTAATTGTAACGTTGTTTGCGTCTACTGTCTTACATGTGTAGTAGTTGCTTCAATAACGTCGTACTTGACACAGTAACTCAACTCCTAATACCCAGTGTGTATCCAGCCCTTCTAAGCAGTCACTATCCTCTCATGTTCCATTGCAAAACGTGTTTTCTTGAGGCCTGATATAGTTATTTTGAGGATATTATTTATTTAATTAGTATTCTGACTCTTACTAGCACTTCCTCTTACTCTCTTCCTACAACATAGTTTTTTTTCTTGAGTCAGCAGTGATGAATCTTCAGCACTGACAGGCTTGGACTGGAACCAGACCGAAGGAACTACCAGCCTTAAATAAATAAAACTGACAGGAGACACTAGAAGACATGATTTTTATCGTAGTGTCAGGTGCGAGCCAGGTCTGGGAATTTACAGTATTTCTCTAGGAGGTGGCTGCCTGTACGTACTTTTCTGTAATGCACTCACCATGGGACTGGCTTATGAGTCTTGCTTCTTATCTTGATTTCACTTGAGAGCACCATGTGTGTGTAGTTCTGGTTGACTACCTGAGGTACAGTAATACAACACCTTTGTTTTATTTATGGTCGCGGCTTAGCTTAGTTTCTGCCAATAAAGAGTTCATTAGGGTTGAGTCTCTTGTCATTGTCTGCTGTTTTGTGACTTGTTTTCCATATGAAACTTGAATTAACTTTTGCTGTGTCATGTTGATGATGTTACACAAGTAAAGGTACATTTTCTGGAAGTCGTATTTTCAAATGGCAAAAGTGCACACTTGATCACACATCTTACTGAAAATACAATTTCAGCTTATTAAGAGCGTTCTTGTCTACTCTCTAATATTTTCACTGGTTTTTTTTTGCATTGTTCATTTAAAAGAATTGTTTATTTTTTTAATCTTAATGTGAAACCGTGGTATCTTTAGAAAATGTATTAAAACTTTCTCATTTTTACAGAAGGTACATGCAAATTAATCTCATTCTGTGCGCAACTCTGCCTGTTTTATCCTTCTCCTGTTATAATTCATAACCACATTGTCTTTGATTTAGCAACTAATAACATGATGCTTTTCTTAGTGTTTTCCCTGAGAACAGGTCTGCGATTCTACTGTTCCAGCTGTGCTATTTAAAGCATAAAATTTCAGCTGTGTCAAGCCATTCTTTCCAACGCTTTTTCATGGCTAAATTCTTACCTCTTTTTATTATTTCTTTTATTTTGTGTGTGCATGTGTGAAAGAGGAAGAGGGTGAATGAATTGGCCAGTTGCACTGGACAGTCCTTAGGTTCAACTTACTTGAAGTGTCAAGACTGTTGACTAAACATGTTGTACGTGAAGTGGCATGAAGTGCAGAGGCTCTTTCCGAATACACCCTGAAAGAATAGATTGTCTTAATAGATTGTCAAATTGTCTTTTTGACTGGAGTAAGTGCACTGAAGTACAAAGCCTGTTTTTGCCTCTTTAAGTTTGTTGTTCAAAGCGCGCTATAGCAATTATAACATCTGTATTATAAAGCATAACATGCTAGAATATACTTGGTCCATAAATTAATAGAAAAAAAAAATGATATTTCAAGTGATTTTCATGGTTGACACTGGTCAGTGCGTCCGCGTTGCTCTGCCCTTGTCACGTTTTTTGCTGACTCTTGTTTGTGGCTGTATCGGAAGAAACTTGAAGTGCTGCTGTTGCTGCCAGGGCAATGTTGGAAAGGGGACAAAAATGCATAGAAATCAGATTTATTTGTTGCTGCTGATGAAGTAACTTGTGTGAAATCCATGTGTTTTTCACCTCTTTAGGTTTCTTGTGTTGTTAGTGTGAACATCTCTTTTTTTCATGTGCATTTACAGTTAACAGCTCAAAAATTAAATGTGTTTATTCTGAGAATTGTGAAAGGAGGAATAGTGTATACTTTTCCTGTGTATACACTTTTACCATGTATACTGAATTACCAATGGTAGGAAAAAAATCAGTGATTTAGTTGTTTCAGGAATCTGGGTTTTGTTTGTGGGAGTTACCTGTGTGAAATACCCGAAGGATTTGAGGTAACAGCAGCTGATAACACTATTCTGAAAACAGCATCAGAGTCAGAGAAGAGTCTGAAAAACATAGTGATCTAGTTGTATAAGCACATATGAATATGGGTATTTAGCCTAAACCTGAGGAAGCCAAGAAAACCAGAAATAACTGAAAATAAATTGCCTAAATCTTGGTGAGTTAGGTCGCTAAAGAATTTGGACAGTTGGGTTTTGCTACAGCCGTACTGTGACACAAACATGCAAACATACAACATACTGACTATTTAGTGTCTTTTATGTTCAGTGTTTCGGTAAGGACCTTGTTTTATGTAGCTTTTCAGGTGCAATTTTGGAATTAGTAGTCCCCTCTGTTATGGTACGATCACTATTTAAAAAAAAAAAATTATGCTTACTGGGTCCTGTGGTTGCAAACATTTGATTATTTTTTTTTTGATTCTAAATTTCATTTTTTTTTAAAGCTAATGAGGGTAAGTTCTTGTGCCTTTGTGCATTTCACATTCAGAGCAAGTAAATTAATCAGTTTTAACAGGGCTGATTAAGTTTGTGTTGTTTCTTCTCTGTCCTATAGCATGTAATTTCCAAAGTCTATTAAAGCTGTCAGTGATAGAATGAGAGGTACAGTATTTTTCTGTTACTTTTTTTTTTTTTATTGTTGTTTGTTTGTTTTGTGTGAGACTGTGCAGATAGGGTGCAGTTCTGACTAGTACTCAACCAGCTTAGCAATTTAGAAATTTTGGTCTTCATTTGTTAACTTTGACCAGCTAAGCTTAAGTACTCTTTGCTGTATATACTTCTGGGCAAATTAAAATGGAATTGGGGAAAAATACATGCAAAAGAAGAAATCCAAAAGCAAATAAAATCTTTTTTTTTTCTTCAATATATTGCAGTGCATACATTAAAAATTTTTTGCAGTATTTTAATAGAAAAGCTTCATGACTACTACCATGATAGGGATTAGATTAATGGGTTTTATACTTGGAGCTAACTGATAGTTACCTCTTTGGTTTTAAAATGACATAAACTATGAAAGGACACTGTACTTGGCCAACTCTTGAAATATGTTATAAAGGCTTGATAAAAAGTTAAGGAAAAAAAAATCATTTTAAATTCACTGAATATTCAGTTTTGCTTTGGCCGTAAGGCAAGAGGCTAAGGAGAACTTTTTGTGTTCTCCTGTCTTTGGATTGCTGTCAGTTAAAAAGATCAAAAGCAGGGGAGGTCTTCTCTGCTCTTCTCCTGTTGCTCCGCTCATTCTTGGAGAGTGCTGAGGGGCGGTGGGGAAGAAAAGAAAAAAGAACTTTGGAATTAGAAAAAGATCTCAAGATTGGGTGGAAAAAGAAGTTAGGAAAAGGGTAGGAACATAATGATTGGATGTGAGGAAAGTACTGATTGGATGTGAGGAAAGAATTCAGAAAGGAAGAGCTGGAAATAGACAAAAAACTATATACACATATATACCTGCATGCAAGCACACCTAAGTTCTTCCTGCTTCTGTCATGAAGTGAAATATTTTCTGCATTTAATTACTAGGCAATAGCTGTAGAGCTTGGCAATGCCTAACTTGATGTTCAAAATGTGATGTGGATAAAACTGGTCTGAGAACATTAGAAAAAAAAAATCCCCTAATAGGGAAAAGTGGTGTTTAACTGAATTCCAATCTTCTTTGAGTATTCAAGAATAATCAGGGATTGTTAATCTTCTAAAAAATGTGTACTTTAGGGTTAAACTGCACCCCATTTATAAGCTTAACAGAGTGGTACTACCGTGCAAACTTAATTCTGATTTTAACTACGTATCATTTATGAAGGCTCATGAAATGAAGTCCTCAAGTGCCTCTCTGATTTCCCTGCTAAAGCATTTGCAAGGTGAAATAGTGATCTAGTCAACTGTGTGTTTTCGGGATCTGCCAGTGACTTTCTGTATCACTTCTTTTGCACATACTTTTGATAATTTATTTTTGCTTCATACTGTCACCTAATTCATGTTAGGCATGATATCTTGTGTCTATTTCATATTGACCTTTTGCTCTGGTATCTAAGGTATTACACAACTCTGATACTGGTGCTCATGAAATTAAATCACTCTAATAAAGTTGACTACAACAAGCTTGTTAGAGTTGTAATCTCTGCCTTCCATATGCACTCATATTTCAAGGTGTTGTTTAAGTTTTGATTAATATGCAAAGTGTTTAATTTTAATAGACAGGATTCTAGTGTCCTCTTGCTGTGTACTGAGTACACTATCTTTTAAAGTCAAAGCATTGATTGTTATGTACAAGAAACATGTTTAGGAAATACTGCACATAGTCATTTTAAGAGGAGGGACATTTCAATTTTCTTTTTTCTTTTCAGAAAAAATACTGCATTGTATACTTGTTCTTGCTCAGTATGCAGGTCTGAATTAACATACTTTATATTTTTAAGAAAAAACAATACTTGCAATCTCCAAAAGAAACAGGGTTGTTATAAAGTTACCAGGATTATTTTCATTTTGCACCACTTGCAAAGTAGGTCATGAGCTTTATTTAACTGTAATATGACTGTGCATTAAAGCACAGAAGTTATGCAACTATGGTATTTGAGCTGCGTTAGCATAACAAATGTTGCCCGCTTACTTATGGCTAGTATGCAACTTTGTTCCCTTTATTTTCAACTCATTGGTCTGCTATTATGTTTTGTAGTTTTTTTTAGTTTGTTTTATTTTTGCACAGCAAGTGCTTTGTAATAGAAATGAAATGGACTTCTGTCTTACCACCTTTCTTTAAGTTCTTACTGGGGAAAAAAATGGTACTTTTATGCCAGGCAATCATGTACACAGTACTGGAATAGATAATATACATTTGTTTAATTATTAAAAGCGGTCATTTTGATTTGACACGCAGCAATACAGCATGTATAGTAAACTTGTCAGTCAGTTTAAAGGGAAACTTCTGATAGTTTTACTTCATTTGTTAGTATGCGTGGGTGTGTTTGTGTGTTTGACGTGGAAGAATGTAACCTGTTGTATCAAGGTTTGGTATGTTAGGACATGCCTTGTACTTGACCTGTGTAAACAATGCTGCAGTCTTTGCAAACTTGTCTGAACAAGAAATTTGCCTGCAGAGGGGCTGCATTGATGGCATGAAGATTAAGGAGATGATAATTCCTAGAATATGCCAAATTCTTTAGTCTTTTTTTTTTTTTAATATGAGTATTTATATGTCAGGTTATATGAAATGCATGGGGACTAATGTGGCTTAGAGTTGAGAGGGAGAACATTGGTGTTACTGTTCAGTTAATCAAAAACTGATTTCAGCTCCTCTCCCCCGCCCCATACTAGAAATGAAAGCATTGAAAGGAGAGAGACAGTTGTCTTAACTCATTCTAATGCTCCTGGCAGTGTAAATTATTGAGGAATGTATGTCAACTCTGGAAGGAAGTTTACTTGCACGTTATTGCCCATATGGCACTGTTCCATCTAATAAACTTCAAATTAAACAATGCTCAAAGTTAATATTTACATCAAGAATCAAACAGGGCATCTGACTATATGGAGATTGTATTACATGGAGAATACTGGAAAGGCTAGGTGACAAAATGTGGGGCAGAGTTGTTTACTTCAGAGCCCAAACAAGCTGAAGGTCCTGACAAAATAATAAATCCTACTGTCTATATAGGGAGTAAACGATCTATAGTTCTCAGTGAAAACTTGCTCTGTTTTCCTCACTGTTTTTCTACTACAGATGAACTGATCTTCCAGTTTAGGATTTAAGAGACTAGGAGAACATAAATTCCCTATTCTGGTAATAATTTTGTGGAGAAAATGAATTTCCCTCTTTGCAGTGCATAACTCTATACTACTGTTGAATCTCAGATTCAGGAGACATAAATGAGATTATTAGAGAGAGGGTAAAAACTGAATTTGAGATTAAGAAATCTGTCTTTGAACTTCCCTTATCACATTTGTTCGCCATAAACATCTAGCTCCAAAAGCAAGTAATTTAAGTTATTAGACTTTCTTTTGACTTGCCGGATTGCAGGAGTCTGTGATAGAACTTGAAATCTACCTTAGATCTTTATCTAGTAAATAAAAGCCTGCACTGCAGCTGTATGTTACTGACTGTCGAAATTCTGCCCTTGTGGTGATAACTTCAGCGGGGTAGATGCTTCACGTGTCACAGGCAGGAGCAGTGCCATGTCCTGATGACGGAGAGGGTTGAGCACGAGTCGGCAGTGTGCCCTTGCGGTGAAGGGAGCCAACTGCAAGCTGGGTTGTGCTAACAGCCAGAGCCAGTGGGACAGGAGGGCAAAGACTCTGGCCCTCTGCACTGGTGGGACTCATCTGCAGAGCTGCATCTGGTATGGAGATCTGCAAAATGGCCCCCTACCTACATAGCTATGGAGAAGGCAGGACTGATGTTTTCTTAGATGTCTTGGAGTGAAAGGACTAGGAGCAACACCATTTGCAGCAAGGGAAACACCTGTTGCATACTGGTGGGAATTTCTTGGGAGGGTGGTCACCCAGTGGAACGTGCTTCCTGTAGAGGTGAGGGAGTGTCCACCCATGCAGTTGCTCAGAACTCTGCTAAACCAGAACAGCCCAACCTAAGCCCTAAGCTGTGTGGGAGATGGGTCCGGGAGACTCGCACAGGTCCCTTCTGACTAAAATCACTGTATAGTTTTAAGTCTTAGGGAAAATAGATGTTCACTGAAAGTCGTGGAGGGAGTCGCACTTACCTTGAGAGCTCTAAACTGACTTGCCTTGCTGTGGTCAGAAACTTTTACTAACATCCAGAGTTTCTGAGAACAGTTATCCCAGCAGGATTTACCTTCTACAGGATCTATTCTAGACCTTAGTGACATTCTTCCTTACCCAAATAGCTAGAAATTCACTGTAAGAGATGAGAATATACCTGTTTTGTGTGTACGTGTTTGTTTTGAGGGAGAAAAAGCGTTTGGCCATTGTATTTACCTGGCAACGTATACAAGACTGGACACATGATGGCATTACCTGGCCTTGAACACTCTACCATTATGATGGTTGCACATCCCTTTGCATCTGTTTCAAGAGAAATATGATAGTGTCTCTGCTAATGTTGGGGCAGAGTAATGTTTGGAATAGAGGGACATGTTGTTTCCCTTAGGTCTTCAGCTGCTTGTTGGGGCAATGCCTTGTTTCTAGATGGGGAGCTCATAATGGAAGTTTAAGAGCTGAGGTTAGACACAGCAGAGCACACAGGCTTCATTCACATCAGCGTGCGAGAGCTCAGATGTGGCTTGATTGCTGCAAATACCCCCTTCTTTTTGGGTCAGCACAGTCAGGAAAAGGTGGTAAGGTTTTATTCCCAAATAAAGTTGTCCTTAGCGAGATTTGGTGAACCAGTGATTTGATTTGAGCTGAACATCAAATTCTCCAGTCAGCAGACTTGTCTCTTTGAATAGCCGATCCCCTTGATGAGTTCAGTTATTTCTGTTGATGAAAATATAATGCAATAATTAATGTAATAAGACAACAGGAAAACGTTTAATGACTAGGTCACACTGAGTTATATTTTGCTTTTGCTCCCTTTCTTTCTAATGTCTGTTAAAATAGTTATTCCTTTTGCTGCAAAATCAGTTGCTATCAGACACCATTTATCTACCTGCTTCTTTCTTTGTTGTTGAGGTAGCTGCTGTTTCTTTTATACCTCCCTTCTAGGTAAGGCCAGTCTTTTAGTTGTTCTGACCCAACTGATAGCTGCTTTCAGGACCAGAAATGTCTCCTATTTAAAGAGATTTAGAAGCATTTCATCTTTTGGCCTGGTCTTTCTTATAATGCGTTTGAGACCGCTTGGACAGGTACCTGGGGTACTCCATAGAGCTTTCCCTCCCGGGAGAATGGTTGGCCCAGCAGTCTGCCAAATGTTACCAAAAAAAAAAAAAAAAATCTAGGCTTTATGATCTGCTTCTAGAAAGCTGTCTAATGACGATGAGTATGTACTCTAGATTTTAAGAATTAATCAAAAGAAGAAAGATGAAACAGAATGTAACATTGGTTTAATCTGGATTTTGAATATTTAAAACTTCATAAACTGAAGAAACTGAAGGGAGAACTGAGAACTTCTCCCTTTGGTATCAGTTGCAAAACACCCATCCTAACTACTTACCAGTGATTAATGAATATTTATTTGATGGTGGTACTTGTTAACTGCTGTTCAGGTGATTCCAATCAAGGAAGTTTATTCATAGGCAGTTCTTACATTGCAGACAAACTTTTTGAGAATTTTGAACAGCTGTGTAGTGTTCTCAAATATGTTTATTTTTTTCCCCTTCTTTGGTAGCATGTAGAGTTCTTGACTAAAAAAAAAAAAAAATTCTGTTGTACAATGCTCAACATGTGTATAACAAGGCATTTCCCCTGACATTGTGAAGAGATTACTTTAGAGATAAAAAGAGATTAAGTTTAGAGATAAAGATATTTTGTTTGGGAAGTGAAACATGAGCAAAATGGTTTGCCTGAATTAGTGAAAGTAGGAGTGGAAGCCCAGTCCAGTTGAATATGGTGTTAAATTAACATCTTAAGTTTCTTAAGTTTGCAGTCTGGAGCATCCTTTTTATCCATCTCTTGGTTTGACTACTTAGAT
>JAVCKT010124094.1:0-13121 GCA_032273925.1 Rhynchotus rufescens
TTGTATCCTACAGAGAATTTATGGCAAGTGAAGAAATACAGAATCCACCAGCTGTACAACAAGAAGTGGAAAACATGACAGAGAATCACATTTTACTTAATGACAGGAGAGTAGAATTTCTGCAACACCTTGGGTATGAAAAAAAAGAGAATAGTAATGGGAAAACAGGGCACTTGCTAGAGTAATTGAATGCTTAATTGTAGAATCACTCTGTACACTGCAGACTGGAAGAAGCAGTGCAGCTATAAAGTTCTAAACTTCTACTCTACACTTCTCTTTAATGGGAAAAAATTTATTTTCTTGGATTTCAGTGTGCAGGTTACATTAATTGTCCTCCAGGCTTAGAAATTCAGGAATGCATAAATAAATCTCTTTGACCATAAAGAAAAAATAGTAGAAATAAGGGCAGACAAGGCTGAGTGGATAAGTAAAAATTGTTGACCTTGTCTAGACATTGTTTAAGGTTGACTTGAATTTGTATAATAAATTAAACTTAAAGATTAATGGGATCTCATACCAACATATTTTAATTTTCTTCATTCTGACAACGAGAAGATAGTATGGGTGCAATTTATTACACTATTGCCATTTTAAAATATAGTCTTTTTCTTAGCTTGTACATAAGAACTATTTGGATTATACTTAGTTCCTTGTCATTAAAAAGTAGCTAGAGAAACAGCAGGCATTGTATTTTCATTTTTAATATGGCTGTCTCTTCTAACCACCGAAATAAAGCACGGTAGTTTGGCTCCTCTGATTTTTAATTTCATTCTTTGAGACCTGACCAAATTATATTTGAAAACCCTGACTTTTGTTTCCTATTTTGATAGTCACCTATTGCCCCCTACGCACACGAAAGCAGAGATGAACGAATGGTATGAATCATTGGTGGATTTGAACAGAAGCATAGGTAAGGAGGGGAATTGTAAAACCAGTCTGGATCTTTCTTTTCCAGGCAGGGGGTGACTCTTACCTTGCTGTGAATGTTTGCTGTATTCATTGTTCTGGTTGTTTCTCTATTCCTCCTAAATTGCTTAGCAGTACTACCAAAATAAGCTGCTTGTTGCATTGCTTCCTTTTAGCCAGCACTAGTATTTTCACATGGTAAGTTCTAGCAGTAAATGACCTAGAATAACTAACTACCTTTAAGCATAATGATAAAAAGATTTGTGTACGAGTGCCTCATTTTGCTGGCTGATAATGTTATAATTTTGAAGATGCAGTGGGATGATTTGGGGATCCAGCAAAGCTCCTGTCATGTTTCCCTTATACACTGTCCTGTGCAATGCTGAAATCTAGCAGTGGATATTACGTTCTGTTCTGGATCTCTTCAGATACCCACAGTGAGCAGTGTCTGCTGAAAATTCGTGCCCAGTATGAGAAGGTCCAGCAGAAATGCTTGACAGAAGTGCAGTTATGCCAGGTCAGTATTGCAGTTTAACAAATGCTTGGGAGGATTCTTGATAGCAGGGTGGCGTTTGAGGATCCAGCCAACTCTCACATAGCAACTGAAGTGACTTTTCAATCTCCCCCTTATTTTATTAAGAAATCTACTGTGTATTTTGTTTTGCAATAATATGTGGTATTAGTGCATGAAATGTATGAAAATTGAGTAACAGCGACTAGTAATGACCAGGATGCTGCCCCACATTAAGGTAGAAGACTCACGATTAAAACCTCCAGCCTTTCTGCTGAGTCTGGCTGATCTTGGGCAAGAAATTCTACCTCTCTGCCTCAATTTCTCTGTAGATACATACTGTTTACTAGCAGAATGTGAGATCTGGGAGTTGAATTTCTCTGTGAAACATATTGGAAAAAAATGGAGAGTGAAACTCTAGGAAGAACAAATAATTTCATTAATAGTCAGCACCAGGTTTATGAAATTAATGTGTGCTGAAATAAAACACCAGAGCTTCAGCCTGCTATTATAGGATGAATATAGCAGCTCTACAGTTTATGCATGCATGATCTACATCCAGCTTAACTTAAGGAATACCGAGTTTAACCACACTCTATAAAAGCCACATGATGGTTTATGTTATACATGTGTCAATAATTTACCATTCTTTTTATTTAGAACAAACTGTTGAATCTGAAAGCTTGCACAAAAACAGAGGCTGAAGAAATTGTGAATTCTGACTTGCTTCAGTTGACTGAAAGATTACAAAGTCGGTTTGAAGAGGAACTGGATCACATGGATGTATGGTTATTACACCCGTCCTTGTTACTCTAGACGTGCTCTTCCTCCTGCACTGCTGTGTGACATGTCATGTTCATCCAAGGCCACCAGTGTCATGTTAGGGATGGATCCATGGCGTGATTGGATATCTATCCAATCAGTTTTAAAAGCAAGCAAGCAAACCCACTCTGGTGTGGTTCAAGAAGTTTGCAATTACTGGTTTCATGTCTAAAGTAGCTTTTCAAGGGTGACTTAAATAAAGCTCATCCTGCCTGGAGAAGTTTAGTTTGACTGAAAGAGATTATGCTAAATACTGGTGTTCTACCTTCAGGCAGTCTATTATTATGTCAGATATCCCCTTATTCATTCATTTCATCTCATCTTCAAGCAAATATTTTAATAGTTACTGGTTCATTTAACTGTTTTGCTTTAGAGAGATTTGAAGGAGCTGGCTAAGCAGAATGAACAAAACTGTAGAGACTTGTACAGTTATTTTCAGGAGGCCATCGCCCTCTGGGATGTCCATCAACTCAAACTCTCCTACCAAGAAGATGAACTTAAGCAAAAATTAGATGAATGCAGATGGAGACAGGATAACTTCATACAGGTAAAAACTTCAGAATATGATATGATATAAAGAAAGGACTTCTATGCAAGAGGCTTTTGGAATTCAAAATACCTGCTTTATAGCAGGTAAAAAATAAAGGGTAATTATTAACAGTTATGCTGGTATTATTACAAGATAATTTTGTTCTGCCAGATACTTTTTTTAGAATTAATTATTGATTCATCTATCATAAGTTATCATTAAAGGCATTTAATGCATAACTAGCCCTGTTAATATATTTCCTTTTGCTGTTTGTAAAGTGGCCTTTATTATAAAACTATTTGAATCCTAAATAGTTTCCAATAATTTCAGAAATTAATAATTTCTTTTTCCTTTTCTTTTTCCTTATATGGTCTTAGATGACAGAAACTGATCTGGATATAGTTTTGGATAAAATGAGAACAGCAAGCTCTGAAGAAAAGCTGAAGAGATATTTGGAGAAAGCTGTTTCTTCTTTGGATGCTATTGGAGCTGGGTATGAATATTGTAATGAAAACTTGCCAAGTAAAATATATTCAAAAGGTAGTAGTAATATTTAAGTTGTTTTTGTGCTGCAGCATGAAGACGTAAAAACCTCTGCCATCAGCTCTGCTCTGGGTTTGCAAATTTGCATATAGATATTTGTATATAAATAATTCCCAGAACTGAATGTGTTCAGGCCTAAAATACAGTACAATGATGGCTTTCAGGTCAAACAATGTATGAAATAAGTGTAAAATTTAGATTTGGATTTAAAGATATCATAATCATGTTTTGTTTCTGTATGTAGTTAAGTCTCTTAAACAGTCGCCTTGTATTTGACAGGTATGAGACATTCAACCATGTTCTAGTGGATAAAGTAATGGCTTACCCAGAAGCTGTTTTGCAGGAGTTGATTTCTTATAGTGAATCCATCAGCCAATATTTTAACGTAAAAGAAATCTTTAAACAGGTATAAAGAAAACAAACTACTTGGGTTTTAAAATCTTGCTGGTATGTTCCTTTTTCACTTTGGAGAATCTACACTTCTGTTGAAACTCAGATAAAAAAATGAAAAATTGTTTTGGATTGAAGTGCTTCTGCTTGGTGGGATGGGGGAGGTGGGGGAAACAATAATTCTGGATTCTGCACTTTGCATTTGCTGTAAAGTACATTTCAGCAAATTAACAGAAAAGTGAAAAGCAACAAAATTAATTTCAATGTTATGGTTAGTTCATTTATTATTAGTTCAGTTAAAAGATAAACGATCCATTCAGGACTAGACTACCTTTTTAAAATAGATATAATTTGAGAAGAGATGTGAATTTATCATTCTAGGGAAACCAATTCTTATTTTTAAATTGTAGAACTTGGTTTTGTTTTTTTGTTTTTTCCCCATTAGACCTTACAAGGAAAGATAGAAACAACTTGTCAAGAGCAAGGTAATAGTTTTTTTTCTGCTTTCTTCTCTTTTAACCTGTATTTCTTTGGGTTGTGACCAATAAACTTTGTTTTGACTGGGAAGAATTAATTGAGGTTTCGGAAGCTGAAATTACAGTGGAACAGCAAGCTGAGAGCCCTGTGCAAGAATATGAAGAAGAAAAGGAAAAGACTGATACCATTCAAGAGGAAAATAAGGAAACACATACACCTGAGAATGAGGACATCTTTGCCCAAGAAACGGAAGAAACAGAGCAACAGGAGGATGGGGAGAGTATTCCTCATGAAAGTGAAGAAACTGATGAGACCGAGCAGGGGGTGAACTTTGAACAAGAAGGTGAAGAAGAGAACAAATTTGAAGGTGAAGGAAGTCCTGCAGAAGATAGCGATGAAATGGGAAGACCCCATCAGGCTGAGGTAGTCCAGATTCTTTAAACTAAATAAGATGTACTTTGCACAAACAGTGCACATCAGTCTTTATTGTTCAATCTATCTCCTGGGCAACTAGGACTTAAATCCTCTTTATGGAAAACTGAACTGTAAATAACCATAGCAGTTTTAAAGATAATGATGATTTCCAATTATTTCCTAGGATATGATCAAGAGTGACGAGGTGGAAAGCTCTGAATTTGCTGTTGAGATCTTTTCCACTTCTAGTGGAAACACTTACACAGTTTTGGGAGCTGAAGAAGCGGGAAAGAGCAGCATCCCAGAGAATTACGTTACTCAGTACAAACAAAGAGACTCACTTCCTGCACACCTGAAACATGTCCTTATAGAAGAAGCTGTGTTTGCAGACCTTAAACGATGGTTAGTAGAAAATGGATTATTTTTTAATCTTTAGGTAGTAAGTCAATTTTGGATGTTTGAAAAATAAAACTTATGAATCAACATCCCCAAACTAACAAAATGTTCTGATATAATTCCTTTCTTAATAAGAATAGGAGAAATTTAATTTTACATGTTGTTTTTCACCTGTGACTTTCAAAGTACCTAACATAAAAGTATTATTTACAAAGAAAAACAGATGTAGGAAAAAAAGAAATTTGCCCAAATTAGCAGCAGAACAATAAGGTAAAATGTCTGGCACTCGGTAGTATTCTACAAGCTCAAAAACTCTCTGCTCTTTAGTAATATTCTCTCAGCCTTCACTGCTGCAGAACAGGAAGAGAACTTCAGAGAAATATTGCAAGATGCATTAACTCAAGGTAGCATAAAGAAGAAAGAAAATATTAATTGGTCATGCTAACATTATTTATAGTTTTGATGAATCAGAATAATAGCACCAGTACTGTGTAAACAGTAACAAAATCTGTTTTCCTATGGTCAGTAGTTCAATTTTGAAGGCCTGAGTTATTTATTTATTTAAAGCTTTGAGTTTATACACATGTAAAATTAAAGCTTATATCTGTGTTACAATATTCCATGGTGCTGACTGTTCCTCACTGTAATAATTTCCTTTTCAATCATAGGATTCGCCTCTGCTTCTTTGAGCACTTGGAGAAGTGGTTCACACAGTCCTTATCCAACTCTTCCATCATTGTGGACGCCAAGAGAGAGGAGCTGAAATCGGAACTTAATCTGCACCTTCACTTGCATCAGTCAAGGCAGGAGCACATAAAGACAAATATCTACAATGTTAGAGCTGGTATCTACTTTTTTTTAATAATAGTCTTAGTAGAATATTAGTAGTGTTACAGAAAAAGAATTATCAAGTGCTGGGAGAGACAAAGTGCCAACGGTTGCCTTCTGGATAGGAGAGGAAGGACCTTGCGATATAAAGTACAATTGAACAGCCTTCTATTGGCCACGAATAATAATTCTTTCTTGAAAACTGTCCAGTTGTTTTGAGGAGGAAAAATAATTAAAGATACTGGGATGAAGGAAAAGATTTTTGCAACTTGATCTGATATAATCAAAAATGTGAGAAAGAAACAAAGAATCACGTTTTTCATTGTATTTTTAAGCTCCTCTGAGATGTGGGGTGGCTTGGCTTGATTTTCTTCTTGCTTCTGCTGATTGATTTACTTGTGAGTGTGGTAGCCCAGAGGATGTAATGACCATATTGTAAGAGCTGTTTTGTTACCAGCGGAACTGTCGCTTCACAAGGAGCGTCTGGAGTGTCACTGTGCAGGGGTGGTGGAAGCTCTGGGCAAGGAAAAAAATGAATTTTTCCGACTTCGTGAACAGCAAAACACCATCAGCAAAGACTTCTGCTCCCGGGTCCGTGACATGGGATCTGCCTTGGTTGGTGCTGCTAAGACTGAGAAGTGAGTGTGTTACAGGTCCTGTTAGCTGGGAATTTGTGTGGTTTATATCTGAGATGTCTCTTGATCCTACTTTGCCTTATGAGTTTGTTTTATCTGCGCGGTTATTCAGTGAAAACTATGCCCTGAATTTGCCTGCACAGTAATAGCAATTGCCTAAATAGCTTTGAAAGATGTGTTTCAATAACATCTACTGCTTGGCAGTGTCTTCTGCGTGTTCATCAAAGCAATCCCGGTTCAGGGAGCTGCTTTCAGAAAACTGAACAGTTTGAGTCCTCGGGTACTGTTTGTGTCCTTACCAGCAGCAGCCTTTGAACCACTCTATTTGTGCCTTTTCTCTGTCTTTTAACACTTACTGTTAGGTTGGTTTCTTTCACTGAAAGTCTCCACTCAGAGCTGCTTAATCATCTAGAAATCATCCAGATTTCCCTGAGAAGCTACCGGAACTATTTGGAGGAATCTTTGGGAAAATTGCGAGATTCAAATGTGGATTTTCTCAAAACTTGCAGGTATGGATATTCCATTGAAGGGATATTTATAAATACAGTTAACTATTTCCAGTTATGAGCCTTTATTGCATAAGCAGAGCAGTAAAATTAAATTTTATCTTGTTATTCAGCTAGTCAGTATAATAAATAAAAGTCCTTAAACCTCCAAGCTGTAATTAATACTGTTTCCCTCAGTTTCATATGGATATCTATGTAACAGCTAAAATAGTCTTTGAGAAAAGGAAGACTTCTATCCAACTGCTTTTCTTTTTTTTCTTTCTTTTTTTTTTTTTTTTAGATTATTTTCGGAGGGAGGTAACTTTTCTCCTGAAGAGATGCAATTTTTCTGCAAGCGTCTTCAGAAAGAATGTGAACGTATTGACTCTTTCGAAGTTTTAATCATGGTTGACATGGAAAAAATGGAATCAGACTACTTTGAGCAGGTGTGCACAGCTTCATTCTTTTAAATTATGTGTTATATTGACAGATTTAATGTGACTTAGTACCAACCAGCTCCCAGATGGGACTGTAAAGCAGTTCTAGCTAATTCCGCATGATAAATATGTGATGGAAAACGTACAAAGAGATGGTAAATTATATAAATAAAATTGGAAAAGAGTGAAAATTAATTACTTCTGTCTCTTCCTGTATTTTTAAAGGCTACTGAAATTATCAGCCAGTCTGAAACCAAATTCCGTTATCTTTCCATGGATCGAGCCTTTATGGAAAAGATCCAACGATTTCTGACAAATCTACAAGTGAAAATCAAGTCAGAGGTACGAACAGAAGTTCTTTTTCTTGAACAGAAGTCCTCTATATAATTCTTTAATTAGAGATTTATGGTAGAATTCCACGAGGACAAATGTTAAGTGATCTCTTTTGTTCAAGTTTTCTGTAATTATTCACTCCAAATTGTGGTCTTGCTACTGCTGCAGCTATGCTAGATCAACGTAGTCTTGCAGCACGTTAAGCAAGTACATGCTCAAATAAGTGAATCCTCCCTGAGGATCCTACTTGCCTCTGCCTACTCCCTTTTGCAAAAACACGGACATTTCTGCAGTTATTGCAGTGCTCATTGAATTTGCATGGATTTTCATTTCCCCCGTATCTGCTTCTGCTCTAGGTTGCAAACTCTAATTTGCAGGCAGTGACATTGAACTCCTGCCTGGAGAAGCTCCATGAGAAAATAGATGCTTGTGCTCGTCCTACTGCAGATAAAGAAGTAAGTTCTAAATGGTACCAATTGGCTTAAATGTGACTTGCTGTGCACATTTGTAGCGTTTGAGAAGCTCCCACCAGGTAACAGATGGTCAAAATGACATGATGGGTTATAAACATACCTGTGGAGGTCAGGGCTTGGATGATCAATTTTACCCATTCTCATAAGCAAGTCTCTATCTGTGCCCATTTCCGAAAGAAAAAAGGCTCAGAACTTTTGTTTAGGAAGATCCCCTGCTGTGTGAGTACTGCTGTTGCATGGATATGCCCTAGTCATTCCCTCCTTTCCAGCTTTGAGTAAGGAGATTTTAAGGATATTTACACTTGTGATTATATTTGAAATCAAAAATTTCACTTTCTCCTAACAGTAGGTAAATCTTACTGCTTCCACATATGTGTAGGCAAAATGGTGACAAAACTGTTTTGGATGCAACCGATACATTTCATATAATATATTTTATATATTCAATATAGATTATATGGAATTATATAGCCAATATATTTTAAAAGTCTAATTTAGCAAATAACATTTATATTATCATATTTTTCAGGCTTTGACTTCAGAAGAGTTGTATGATTTTTCTAAAATAGTGTTGAACGAACTGAAAAAGAGGAGTCAGTATCTTGACTGCTTGCTAGTAAATGTAACCAGCCCTTATGACAACGTAAGATAATATCCAAGTTCTCTATATTGTATTTAATTTCAAATTTGACAGAATGGCAGGTTTTGTATCAAGTGAATTTTTTCCTTCCAAGCATGGAAGATCTGTCTTTATTTTGTAATCCACAGTAGATCATACATTTTACATGTTTATATTGAAATATTGCTTATGATTATTAGATAACTGCATAGCAAAAATGTCACTGCTTCTAAATGCCTGAATTGTACAGGTTTAACAATGCTATACGCTGTAGTAACATCAGATTATTAGAATTATAAAACTTTTCCTTCCATCCTTTGGAGCAAATTAGTGACTGTTTGGATGATCTCCTTTAGTAATTAATAACTGCATGGAATACTGTCATTAATGCATTTTCCAGTGAAGAGGCTTTTCTTTCCTCACCATTCCAGGAGGACGTTTCCTCTTCTGCCACAGAGGTTACGATACAGGGTCCAAGTGCAGACATCGTTCGAACAGGGTCCCTCAGAGCTGACAGCAGCATGATGCTGATGGGGTTGGATCCTGTTAAATTTCCTTTGTTAAATCCAAGCAGAATGGGAAAATCTGCAGTTGAAGATGTATCAATAAGTGTTATCAAAAACCTACTTGAGTAAGTATAAACTACATTATATAGGAAATAAATCTTTGCCTTCTAGTGTATTATTTTATTTAAAGGGCGATTACATGCTACATAGTGCTAAATGTATGTGAATGAACATACAAAGCACATTCTAAACAAGTAACTTGCAAGTAAGTATTTTAATGCACAGATGTGCTTATAGAAGCACCTCAGTTCCTGTTAAGCCATTAATTGCACCTGAAAAACTCTTTACATTTAGACAGTCAGTTGTAAATGCAATCCTATCTGGTGAGTGTTATCACAAAAAATAAGCTTCAATAGCACGTTGTAGGGATAGAGAACTTCTAGCAATATATTCAAAATTCCATTTTCTTTCAGAATTCAGCCATCCCGAAAATCCTCTATCTCAAATCCAGACAGGAATGAGGGTTCAAACTCCTTAGCACCAGGTATGTCTGCAGTTCTTTCAATATGTTATATTCATCTATGTTGCAGCTCCTCGGATGTCACTGAGCAAGTCCAGCTTGCCCCCAAAGTAGCGTCTTTTACTGCTTGTAGCTTACACACTAGCTCCAAGGGGGTTGTTCAGCCTAACTTTTTTCTTGATTACGTTTATTTTTTGCGATGATCAAGATGATCTCTTAACCAACAAAAGCTGCAGACTGAAGTAGTGATTTTAGGACAAGGTGCACCCATATTTGTGATGGCAAAAGGAAAGGGGGTTGGAAGGGAAAGAATGGAAAGAAATGTCAGGAAAATACACAGGAACTCAGAGGCATTTCTTGCAGTGTTTTATCACTGACCCAAAGGTGGGATGCAGTGGTAGCCCCAGCTGCTCCTTACCTGATGTTCCCATTTCCTCATCACCCAAACTCAGAGTCTGAATCTTCCAATTCCAAAAGTATCCTCTGTTTCCTCCCTGTTATTAAGTCCCCTCACACTCAAGACTGTGGATGTGGCCACTCACTCCTCTTTCTCATTCCCTGCCTTACTCTTGTTTTAAACACCTCCCACCTACCATGTGTTCTGTGTCCCAGTCCTCTTCTTCACACCCTAGTTTGAAGCCTTTACCCTGTTGCCCTGTTGCTGGATTCTTCCAGCTCAATCTGCTAGACATTATTGTTCCTACACTTGTCCCCCATAATGTTGTAAAGAGACATTATTGAAATGAGAACGCAAATTCTATACATTAATTCTACGCAAATGCAAAAAAAGACTTTGGTTGACATTTTTCAATGTTCTTCTCTTTTTAACTATAAAGCAATTCTTCCCACATCAAAGAAGATTTCTTACCTGAATGTGCCTGATGAAGGTCCCCAGAAATCCGCTTACAATTACCCAGCTCTGAGCTCTAAAAAGTCATCATCCATTAATAGAAAGGTATCAACAGGAAGGTAAGAGAAATGAAAGAAATTCCACTTGCCTCCTTTCTATGTAGAAATTTCTCAGCTCTGCCTGCTCTCTGAAAACTGCTCAGTGCTCTTTTGTATTAGCCCGTGTTTTAGTCTCTGCTTATGTCTTGGGTTCTCATCCCTGTTTACATCTTTGTAATCAGCTCTACATTTTATTTGGATTTTGTCAGGGGGGAAAAAAAAAGAATTTATCTTCTGCTGTTCATTCCTGTCATAAAAATTTTGAAATGTAGACTTAACACCACTTTAAGCCAGTATGGCTTAATTTTCAGGCCTGTCATCTTCAGCTTGGTTCACAGATAGATGAAATGGGCTACTGTAATAGTGAAAACAGCAAAAAAATCTTAGAGACATTGAAGAGAGTGTCTTTAGCAAAAATTATATCAAAAATATTTTCTTGTAATGTTTGTTTTTGTTCAGTTATATTTTTATCATTTTTTTCTTAAGTTTCTGTCCATTGCATGACTGACTAACTGAAATAACTAACCTGGGAAGCGAAAGATATGTTAACAGTTTCAAATTTATATTTTGATCCCTTAGTATGCAGAAATACAGCAAAGCAGCTCGCAATGACAAGAGATTCTATATATTTGAAGAGAAACCTCCAGAATCTGAGTAAGCCTTGTATATTTGCTTAAACCAAAATTTTCTCTCTTACAGAAATAACTGTGTATCTCTTTAGTTATCTATTTAGTTATTTATAATGGTGAACTACATAGATAACTATCATTTTCTGGGGTACTTAATCCTGATACTTATCATTAAAGTATTTATAGACAGGTTCATTTTGTAGCATATTTTAAAATAAATAAAAAATTAATCCTTTTTATTCTATGTAATATCTGCAATAAGTGGGCTCACTACGTATCTACAGTTCTGTGCATTTACATGTGCATGAAATTAAAAACCAAAGTGTTTAAGAAATAGTAAGTATTGCTGGTAAAATTTTTTACAGTGTGATTCTCTTTCATTTTGCTTGTTTTCAGTACTTTTAAGGGGATTATTAACAGCCTTCTCTGGGTGGGTAGTGACAGCTTGCTCTCTCTTGCTGAGGTAAGAAAACTCAAAGTTCTTCAGTTATTTTACTGCCATAGTTCTACTCTTGTGGCAACTAATTAATTTGCTTCTGCTACAGTGTTTGGATGTTCCAAAAGCTTCCTTTCTTTGTGTCCATCTCTATTTTTTCCAATAATGTTTGAAACAGTGTCATTTTAAGCAGAGGTTTCTTTGTAAGTATTAAGTATTTTAGTCTTGGGCAACATCATGTACATGGACAAGCGTGGACATCCATAGTTTTATAGTAGAAAGACTGCAAAGCCAAGACAGTTCCAATATTATTCATTCCAATGGCATCAAAAGAGAATGTCAAACTGAGACAGCATGGAGGAGTGACATGTGCCTACAGACTTTCCAAATATCCATAGATATACTGAAGTGTTGTTGCAAGCATCTCTAACCAAGCTGTTCCATGTTAGGACTTGCTATGTGACAGTATAATCTTAATTATTAATATTTTAATACATATCACCAAAGCTAAAAGCAATACTATCAATCTTCTTCCCACTGTATCTTTGCAGAATTGGTAAGTAAGCTGCACTGCAATCTCAAAAACTAGTACTTCAAATATCAAATAGGCATGAGGATAAAAGCTGCTGATAGGGCACAGGGTGAGGAAGACAAGTGGCCTTAAATGAGAGAGGCTAACAGCCTTAAAAATCTCTGCTGCTTTTATATGCTTAGGTGTGACTTTTTTGGATGTGTTACCCACCTTTCCTGTTTTATCTTTGCCTTCCAAAGGAGTTCTACCGAAAAGATAAGCATCAAATCACAATTCCTGAAGATCTGCCTGAGACGTTTGAACACTGTGCCGAGCGGCTCAGACAGAAACTAGTGTCATACCAAAGTCAAACAGAAGACTACTATAATTCCTGTCTAATAGGTAAATTCCTAGAGCAAAGTCCTGTGTAAACATGAATGAAAATTGCAGTGACAACTCAGTGGCAGAACCCGGTTGATTTTATGGGAAATTTGACAAAGAACTAAGAGTTGTGTTTCCTTACAATGAGTACCTCCATGTCACACAAATGTCTCTGCCTTTTCCAAAAAGAATTTCGGGATCAGCTGAAGTTGTTTGAGGAGCAACTCCCTTATGTCTCACAATTGGCAGTCAATAGTCTTTTAAAAGAGCATGAGCAGAAGCTCAGCTGTTCCATTGATCAGATTCGGCACCTCTTCAATAAGCAGCTGGAAAACTGGGAGAGTATAAAGGTATGTATTATGGACATGCTGGAGTGCTTTTGGTGAAAGATA
>JAVCKT010124101.1:0-20156 GCA_032273925.1 Rhynchotus rufescens
GCAGGGGGGTTGGACTCGATGACCTCTGAGGTCTCTTCCAACCTTGGGCATTCTATGATTCTATGATTCTATGATTCAATGATAATTCAATGTAATTATATAAACATATCTGTATTAAGAGTTTATACCAGCTCAACAATATGTTGTGCTATGTGACTGTTCTTCATATTCTGTGGTTGCAATTCTTTTTTAAAGCAGGACAGAGCAGTGCAGTGTCAGACTTAGTTAATGTCAGCAGCAAAATCTAGGCTTTGAGTGCGTACTCTTTCACTTAGCTGTATTGTTTTCAAGTCTCACATGTTCAAAGCTATACCAGTTTTGACCTTTCAACAATTGGTTCAGAACACATATCACCACTTCAGAAGATCAGAGTTGTATTGGCAAATGCATTACAAGATCGATTTACAGAAGATGAAATGGATTTGGGAAAGACTGTTATGTAAGCTCTTAATTACTGAAAGCATGTAAACTGTCTGCTAACTTTTGCAGACTTTCAAACCCCAGTCCTCTTCCACAGGTGAAACACAATCTTCATCATTCTATCTATCTGATGAATAATCTGGCATTATTCATCACAGCTTAGCATTGTCAATTAACACTATTGCTACGTGTTTTATGAAATACACTGATGCTCAGATTTTTTTTTAGTAGGAATGTGTCATTAATAAAAAAGACCATCTCCATTTTACTCTGCTGTATATTGCTTAGTATCATATTGCAACCTGTGTATATTATTTATTACCTGTGTATATTATTTATTACCTGTATTACCTGTAATAGAACCATCCTTATGGCTTATAAGAGACAGTAATTTGAACCAGGGAAGGCAGACTTCTGTGCCCACAATGATCACTGCCGCACCTGGCTCTATATCCGTGTACTGAGAATTAGTTGGCATGCATTTCTGTCTTAGCATTTAGTTGGTGTGAGATGTGGTATGTATATTAAATAGCATATTTCCAACAAGTTTTCATACCCTTCTCTGAGATATAAACATACACAAGCAAAGCTGAGATATGAACATACACAAGCAAAGCTGGATATCTATCCAGGCTGCTAATTGATCGTAAAACAGCAAGGCAAAAAAACCCCCTCCATTTTAACATCTTCTCTCCTTGGAGTATTGTCTGGCACCACTCTACTACCTGGTGGTTAACAGGAACTCTATGTGATTACACCATTGCTTCTGTAAAAGAATGACATCCACCAACATCTGGCCAGATGTGAGTATTTAAGCAAAGAATGATTCATTTGTTCAAATGAAAGGAGTGATTAGGTAATTAAAAAGTTTCAAAGATTCTATCTCAAAAACTACATGCATCAGCTACTGCATATCGGCTGCTTTACAAAAATGTATAAATTAGCATCCCCCATGCAAAAGATTTCACATACGCACCTGAAAGCAATCTTATTTCTGGGATCTAATAGTTTTTACAGAGTCACTCCAGAAGCATTCCAGAGGCACCTAGATTTTCCCTCTTTCACAACTGAAGGCATTTCCTAAATGAAGTTCTGAAACAATCATCGTAGACTAGAAAGGTTAGAACGAATATTATTTCATACCTGTTGGCCGATCCTGTAAGATTTAGGAAATAACATTCCTCACAAGGGATGAAGAAGAGTGAAATGACTTTCATATCTGGAGACATTACTTTAATATTTGCATTCAAATATATAATATTCTGTAATATTGATGTATTAATCTTCTCTGTATGCATGGAGAGAGAACCTAATTATCACCTTTTCCCTATTGTCAGCGGTAAACAGCATTGGAAAAAAAGTTAAAGTAGCCTATGAAAAGCTATTCAAGATGGAGACCTCACCCCTTTGCTTTTAAAATAAACCTGCAACATAACATCAGTGTAAGTTACGTGCAAAATTCCTCCTGTAGCACTTCAATCTAGCCAAAGTAAAAAAAAAATGAACATCATCTAATTTAATCTTATTCATGTCAGGCTGCCTATAGCTAGCTCATTAAAATGGTTATCATCCAATTAAGAATTGTGTAGAGCTTAAACGTTCCTTAGCCTTGCTGGGAAAAATTTTAATGCACCGACCCAAGTTTGAGTGATGTCAGTCACCCTGCTCCCCATATGAGCTCAATAGCATTGATAGCTTAGTTTAGTTAGTACATTTGTGCACCTCTAGTCACTCTTCTGTCATGTAGACACCTGTGCTTCTTGCAGGTCACAGTATCTAATACTAACTTGCAAGATTAATAACTCATTTAGTTCATGCAGTAAAACACTGTACATCATTCAGTCATGGAGAAATCTCTTTCCTCCTCTGATACTAAGGCAAGTGTTGCAGTGTTTAGTACATAAACTAAAAGACTTGAACTTCAAGGAATTACTCCTCCCTCCAACTATCATTATCAAATGAAAATCTTTCCTCAGAAGATTAATGACAATTCCTCCCAATACATTACCATAATCTTAAGATTGAAGGTGAAGAAGCATCTATCAGCTAGTTTGATTATACAGTTAATTACAAGATAATGCCATGAATATTTAATGCATGAATGACTGTGTAGTGTCTAGGCAATCATGTAACTTGAGTAGTTGAGATGCAACCTTATAAAAAGGTTTCCATCCTGACCTCCTATCTAGAAGTAATGGCAAAGCTGGAAGTAGAGTTAGAGAGACACTCTTTCCCATGGTAACTATCGCCAGGATAATCTAATCCTTGAAACAATAATTTTCTGGGCAGGGCTAACTCTATTGCAGAGTTTACGTTTTGCACTTGCTTTCTTTTTTCCTTTTTCTCTTCATAAACTTCATAGGGAATCAGGAGAAAATATCCTACTGTTACATTGCTGAGGCATTGTGAAGCATAAAGACAAGATACCGAGGTTCCAGCAGAGAGTTGATACAGCAACAGTTGCTCATGGATATTTTGCCCCCACACTTTTATTTATTTATTTATTTATTTTATTTTTTTTCCCCTCCCCCCTCCCTTTTTCTTTCTCCTTCCCCTCCATGATGGTAATTACTGAAACAGAAGGTCTGGCTAATTAGCCTCAGTTATAGTTTGCTTAAATCAGGATCAGTCTGGAATAGAAATAGCTGCTGATGCTGCTCACAACTTAAGCTAATGAAGAAGCAGCTTAGGTACAAAGTCAGCATAGTCATATCCTATTAGTATTGTTACAGCGTTCTGTCAAACCAGTAGACAACATGGAAGCGCATATACCTGGTAAGTTTATTCTTTGTCTTTTTGTTTGCTCTTTTTTGTTAAATTGCTATCTGTGAAGCTGAGTAGATGAAGACAGAGTGGGTAATAGCAAAAGGACTGCTTAGAAAGGACTTCTAAGTTTTTCTTTCAGGGCATTTTTACACTTTCAAATGTACAAATAAATGAATTTCTCTTCTTCTTGCCCATTCTTTGGTGGGTAACACTTCAGAAACAAAACCAAACTGTGAAACTGTAATTCAGGTTATATGCTACCAGCTCAAAGAAAAGGCATGCAGCATGAATCTTTTCTGAAGAGAAGCTATGGGTCAGCATTGTGATACATGTAGAAAATATTTTGTGTTGGGCTTCTGTTGTTTTCCACTGATTTTCATTATTTCAGTACAATCATGGGAGAGAAGGGAAGAACATTATCCTTTTTCAAAAGATATAAGCATATAAGATGTCTTAAATATAAGTCCCCAGTTCATAAGTTTAGAATCAACATTTAGTGCTAATGTGGCACTATGAATTTACTGCTCTGCAATTCTTTCCAAGTTAGATTTTTGGATTTCTTTTTTTTAAGCTTGCACCTCTGCTGTGAGGTCTCATGCTCTCATGCATCTCGCTGAGCTCTTCTTTCTGGGCTCTTCCACCTAGCTCTCTTTACAACGTCATTATAGTAGACTACAGTGGGCAAAAGCCATTAGATATAAGACTTAATTCTTTCCTCTGTAGCTTTATTCCTTCACTGATGGAGTTGTTTCCAATTTATACTGAATGCAGGGGAAAATTAGATTCTGTAGAATTAGATTTCTGTAAGGTACGGAGAACATGTAAAATTGAAAAATGAGAAGTATGTGAAGTTATACACACAGATGTAAGTCCAAATATAGATGAAGGTCCATTAAGTCTTTAGTAATGCAGCCATCCATAATAAAGCTCACAGTTACGTTTTATATCATGTGATTCCTATGTCTGTTCCCACAGGCCATTTCACAGGTCTGTCTTTGGGGAAGTGGAGGGGTAAATATGGTGTTGTATGAATCTAGGATACACGTGTAAAACTGCAAATCAGCTTTTCTTAATACATTTCTCTGTATTTTCTTAATTAATTTTGTGTTGTGACTAGTTTTTCTTCAAGTTAGCTGTGCTAATCTGAAACAAATCAGTGTTTGTGAAGGACTGGATGTTCTCTGTCAAGGAAGAGAAGTTTCTGATGCCAAATAGGGCAAGGACAAGATGTGAAAGACAGCAATAAAACACAAAGCACTGAATTGTTCAGTGCAATAGCCTGAAATTTTTACTTTGAATGCATCTGGAAGTTTATTCACTAAGCACTCTGTCAATGTTACATCTTCAAGGTGAGCATGCTGTACATACATGACCGCACACTTTGCAGTGCAAAGCCTAGTTGTAACATAAGCAATGTTACTCCTTCCCATAGGAAAAGGATACAAATCTATAGTAGTTTTATCTGCTATTCACTAGTCAGGAAGCAAGGTGCTTTTTGTCTCCTTCAGAGAGGTTTCCCACTTTTTATTCTTCCATCAGATTTTATTGCCTTCATTATTGATCTTTCACACTGATTGTCCTTTAGGAGAATCTCTGGTCTGCACCACGTGCCACAGATGAGTCAGTATCCCTGGTAACTGATTACTCAGGTGTATTCCTCCTATGCCCAGTATTAGGAGTGAGAGCTCCCATGCAAAAGAACTCATCAACCATAGATTTGTACAGTGGTGGCTGTGACCGTGGCTGCAGGCCAGCCAAAGCCAACCTTGCTCTCACTTGCCTTTCCATCTCTGCTGAGGCCTGACGGTGTTTTTGGAAGTGAGTTTCTTTCAGGAGATGAGGCATAGGCCTCATTTCCTCTAGGACCTTTCCATGAGAGTTATTAGGAATACTTAGGCAGTCACTTCTTGACTTAAAGACTTCTTAAATATGCATCCGTGCAAAGACTTGTAGAGTAATGAACAAATCACTCTTACTGTGTAGATCTGCATTATAACAGTCTCCTGAACCATAATCTCAGTGGGTATTCTGATAAAGGATGAAACTCCCTTCGTGTCAGAATTGCTTTTTCTGTGCAGCCCCACCAAATTCAACATAGCTACAAAAGATTTATTCCACTGTGTTTCCCAAACCACTACCAGTGCATTTCAAGAATTACAGGAATTTAAGAAATTCTGGCTGAATCTTCTAGAACTCTCACCTGTAGCTAGATGAGAATCTCTCCAGTGTGATGCAAAACACAGTAAATGTCAAATTAGAGGATATGAAGCCTACCATGGAGAGGAAACATTTAGAGGTGGCTTCTGGGAAGCAGAAGTATAGAAGTAGCTTGGGAAATGAACTGGAATTAGGTAGAGCTGAGCTGTAGTACAGCCTCACAGAGCTCCTCACAGAGCTCATTACAGTTTTCCAGCCATATCCTTTGGACACAGAGACTTCTGTGGTAACAAAGCTGCAGATGCAGGCAAAGAAAAGACTAGAGCTGAGACAGGCTCATGAATGAGGTAGAACTAGAAACATTGTCCTTCAGGTTAGCCCCTTTTCTATTTGTTTCCACACAGCTGAACTACCACTAAGAAGCAAGAGATTCAAGTTTCTACACTGTAACTTGAGGAATGCTCTTGCAGTGTTTACCAAGCTGCAGATAGCAAGGGCAAAAGTCACCTCTGGGAAGTTCTGTTTAATGCCCTTTCCAGTATGGCTATATCTCCTTATGTAGACAGGGCCTTAATGTTCATTTCCAAATGCTACAACCTGACCCTCCCGAACACTTGGCAGTGAGAATCTCTTGGGCAAGAAGCACTGTCTTAGTTGTGTCCCTTTCCATTTGACCATATCCATTTTCTCCCTTGCCTTGCCACTCTTCAGGAGTATATTTGGAGAAGAAATACTCTTTATAGAGGGAAATCTCTATTACTGAGTTTAGTTATTATGGGACTAACTTTACAATCAGGTACACATAGAGTGACCAGACTTCTAAATAGATCAACCCTATGAAAAGAATACTACATTTCTGAAACTTAAAAATTCTTTACTCACTGGAAAAGCCTACTGCTCTTTAGGAACAGAATGAATAATTATATGGACAAATGGGTATACTACACCAAGCACTTCCAGCTAGCAGAAAAAGGATCAAGTCATTTTTTCTGACTCGAAACTTGCCAAAGAAAGTCCACATGTAAAGGTCAAATCAGCTCCCGTGTCATGCTACCACTAGAGGGGGCAAAAGCATGAAAAATACTGGAATGGTATATGTAGATTTCTCTCCTCCTGTCTCCACTATGTTTTTTTTCTTTAATCATGGTTTTTTTCATTGAATTACTACATTACTCACACATGTGGGATTGACTTGTGCATATTCTACATGTGACTAAGCATTCTTCTTGTATTTTATTGTTGCTTTATATGCCTTTACAGCGCATATTATCAGTGTTGGCGGTGATGGATGAAGGGTGGCATGTTCCTATCTCCAACATCTTTGTGCAGCATTGTGGCTATGTAATTTGTTAACACCACAAATGAGGAACACATCACAAAACTAAAGGGTTCAGGGCATCTAGAGAAGCAGGGCTGCGCGTGCACATTCATTAAGACACAGCTAGCTCATAATCTACACAAACAAGATACAAAGCATAGATTTTTCTAGTTCCTAGACTCCTTGCTGAGGTATACAAATGCATTAAAACAGAGAGTGTACCCCTGAACTATGCACAATGTTGTATTATGATTTCCCCTTTCCTATCAGTTTGTGAATAAGTATCTGCTATTTCTGTCATTTTGCTAGAAGTGCATCATCTGAAGCTGTGAAGTGTCGATTAACTGAAGTATTTTCTACAGTCTTTGGAAATTACCTGCACAAAAAACTGTTAACTTATCTCTTATTTTGAGACTTTCCTTTAGCCTCCTTACAGCATACTCTGAGCAGACAGAAGACAGCAAAATCAGCCAGGGACGCTTTGTCAGCATATGATAAAAAATACCTCACAGTTCATCAAAACAGACCTGCCTTGTACACCAACAGTGGAGCTCTTGAACCATCTGGGTGTTTGGAGACCCACAGCAGCACTTCTGTAAGTAGGATTGTATGTTTTCTGATTTACCTCTAGTCTCCGAGATGAGGAAAACAGTTTTGAAGCAGTGAGAACTGACCATGACGCATTCCTCTTGTGCATTAAGAAAATCGCTGTGTTAGGAAAAGGAACTGCACAAGTAAATGGATGCAACAGCCTTAGTTGTTTAGGATTTCTTGATGTCTATGAAACACTAATTGCTACCCTAGTGATCTCACTAAGCTTTTACTAATTATTTACTTGAGTTAAAATCCCTCTGAGCAGGGATGACTGCTGTGGCTCCTCTGCAAACACCTTGGTGATCTTCTTGGAAGATGGAAGCACAGTGCGCTACTACAACCTGCAGAGCAGAGATGTATTGAATGAAACCACTCCTAGGGTAGGCTTGTTATACTTGCCATTAGAGGACTAAAATAAACTTTTTATGAAATACAGATCTTACTTCCTCATCTTACTTTCCCTTTTTCTTATTGTCCAGTGTGCTGGCTATTTGCCTTGCAAACATTAAGAGGCCATAAATGTAGGACTGAAAGTGGTTAATTTAAATGGTGGTGTGATGAAGATGGTGATTATAAATTACCAACACTGACAATAACAATGACTTTTATGGTGGATGAGACAAATCTTGATAATCCCTTCAGTAATGTTTTGCAAAATATTTTGTTTTCCTGTCTAATAAGGTCATTTTATACCAGAATGTCACATGGTTAGGTAAGATTTGCAAATTACAAGATAGAATTTATTTTGAGGAAGCTTTGACTTGTCTTCTCCGCAACAGAAATCAGTCATAATGACCAACACTGGGAGGATGACGAGGATAGAAGAAATAGCAAGAGTGAACAAGAGAGGGAATGAAAGAGGCACCATTGTATCTGATCACTCTTTTCCTCTGTGTGGCTCCAACAATATCTCATGTTGCTATAGTGATCTCTCAGGTGGCTGGGATGAGGCAGCTGGCTACACGCACATAGCAAACAGGAAAACATCTTAGCAAATCGTTAATCTTTTCTAGCCTTCTTGCCTCTAGTCTCCTTCTAGCCTCCTCTTTCCCTCTTATCTGTATCTATCTGAGTTTCTAATTCTGTCCATACACACCAATGAGGAAGGAGAGGATGCTTAGAAATCATCCTCTCTAGAGCCAACTAAAGCTTTGCACTGTATTTGCAAACACACCGTTACTTCTGCACTGTATGGTTTGAAAATTTTTGGGAGACGACAAATCTGAACCTTGGTGGGTGTTATTCACTGTGGCAAGGATGGATCCAGAAGGTCTGCATGGACTGCCTGTGAGTACTATGCGAAAATGGCTCAAACAAGGAAATGGGAAATTGCTATAAAATGCTGTCTCCAAGGTAGTTTTATATTCTGCCAGACTCTTTATTATGCTGAGTGTAAATTTAGATGTGCCTAAAGAGACTCTATATATACTGTACACATAAAATAAGTGCTAATGGCAATGCTCAGAGCAGATTATCTGGTGGTAATTTCATGAGACAAAGAATAGAGTATGATTTTTTTTTCTCTTTATATATGAATATGGAGACTGAAAGTCACTTTGTGGGGAGCTGAGAAATGAAGTGCAGTCATGAAAAATGTGAATGTGTGAGATATTGAAGTATATGCCAATACGCACACTTACATTTATATGCCTTCAAAACTTCATGTTTTGTTAAGAAATGGGAAAACTGCCCCAATACACAGTACGCACAAAATTTTTCTTCTTATATTTGTATGGCCACCTATGTGAACCATACATAGCTCATTATCAGTGAGGTTATAAGCCGATTGCTTTAGCTCAGATTGACCTTATTTGATGGCTTGTACTGAAGAGCTGCTATCACTTGAAAGAATAGTAGAATCATTATGGTTGGAAAAGACCTTCAAGATCATTGAGTCCAAATGGACTCTATGACACTCTACAGAATAATGCATAGGGCTTCTGTATTTAGTGTTGAAATGGTTATTATTAACACTTTTGAAAAAGGTATCAAGTCTTAGTGAAAGATATGTTGGCAAATGTCTTAATTTTGTTATTAGGGTTGGGGCATGATGATTGCTAGAACTGAGGCAGTTTCTATCCAAAAGAATTTGGATGGTGGAAAAGACAGGAGAGACAGAAAGACAGGTGGAAAAGACAGTCCAAATAGAAACTGAGTGGAATGTAAATGATCGGAATTATTTTAGTAGTTATTTTTCTCTTACGGTGTTATTGGGCAAACATATAGTCTTTTATAGTATATTAAAATACACAGGAACTAGCATTGCTAGCCATCCATTCACTATGTTCTCTGTAATCCCCAGATATGTCAGACTTTTTTTGTACAGTGCTACTGGTGGTCCCATTGTAGTACTTTGAAGAAGTACTGTGTTTTTTCCTCTTCAAGCTCGGATCATTCTCTTTCTTGCCGTATATTTTCTATGCTTCTCTTCCCAGCCCAGCACTGCTCCACATGTTCTATATAATACACTTAATTGTAATATGATGCCTATTTCCATTCCTCAATCACTTCTTAATTTCAGATTTGCTCTTCTGCACAGAGTATGTGTGCACAGTCCAAAGAGACATTGTGTATGTGTATACCTGCACATTAGATATGTTTCGCACAGCATAAGTTGAAAGCTTTCACTTTTAGTGACATTTACTTGTTTACAGTTGGAGCTCAACATGACTTCGTTTGTTCTGCAAGGTACGAATTTATAGATCATCCTCCCACTTATTGGACAATATTAAGAGCCAATCTCAAAGTTTTTACTGTGTGCAGCTAATGGTATCACATGCTTGTTGAAAGTTTGGTCCTTGACTTGTTGGATTTTTGTCTTTAAGACTTGTCTGCTTTTTTCACAGATTATAAACAACTACCTGGATGGGACTCAGGGGACTGCAGACACGGTGACCCCAAGTGGCATGTATTTCAGGGATAGCAAGAGAAAGGTGGACTATGTTCTAGCATACCACTATCGAAAACGTGTTTCTCAGCACCAGCCTGGCTCCGGGTCAGCGGAGCTGCGTGGATTGGCCTCCTCAGCCATAGTTTCAAATGGAGAGACTGGGAAAAGTTGCCTTGAACAGCAGCAGCAGAGCTGTGGGCAAAATGAGCCATCAGGACAGCCAGGGCTGCTGCGAGCTCAGGCAGTGGAGCTCAGTCCACTGGATGCATTGGAGGAAGAAAAACGAGTTCAGAGGAAAGAATATGAACAAAATCTAATGGAAGCTGGGCTGGAGATAGAAAAAGATCTTGAGGTAAGATCATGAAGGGTTAAAGAGCATGGTTAAAGATGTTCCTCTGCATAAGGATTGTTTTGGTTCAAGGCTGGGCAGTGCTGGAGGAAGAAGCTTTCTGCCAAAGGGTTAAGCATGTCCAGTAGCTCACGAGTGTCCCTGAATCATGCCATATTGCCAGAACTGTCTGCTGTCCCTAGCCATAAGACATTTCAAGCATCATCTTTGTCATTGTTACGGCATTACATTAGTGTTCGCTAAGGAGAAAATCAGGAATATATTTTCTCTTAAAAATAAAAAAAAATTAGCTTTTCTACTAATTTAGCTTCACATATTCCCTTACACTTGCTTCTGTGCATGTAGTACATGTGGTTCAAGGAGAAACTACGTGTTACAGCTGTTTTTACCAGCTACTCCTGAAGATACCATGTTACTGTTAGATTTGGATTTCAGGGCTGAACATTTATAGATCAGAATTAGGAATCCTTAGAAATATATTGCACAAATATCTTTTGTGTGCTTAAAATACAGGATGGACAAAAAGATGGAGAGAATGTATTTGTAGTGGTTGGTTCTTGCTGCCCAACAAACAGTTTTATTGCTCTTACTCCCCTTTTTATTTCACTCTTCAGCTGAGAAGGTATTTGGTGATCTAAAGCTTCTTTTTGCTTGTGGTAAATGATGTCTTTCATAAGAAAATTGGTGTTCACTTTTTGATTATTCTTAAAATGAAAAAAAGCAGTCTAAAACTATTCCCTGGAATTTCTGAAAGTTGTGAAGACATTTTGTATTTGCTGAGAAAATTTTCATTTTATTCATCTTTCAGACTTTTCAGACTTTCACTTCTTTCCAGTTATATATAAACTTAAAACTTTTTCAAATTTTTCAGATTTCATAATTATCACTTTTTATCATCCATCCATCCATCCATCCATCCACCCACCCATCCATCCATCCATCCATCCATCCATCCATCCAATAAACAGCACTGAACAGGAGAATCTCCCAGATTTTAACATATTTATCCTTCCAAAATTTTCCATGTTGGAAAGTACTATGCTTTTATTAATTGAAAATATAATTATGGTTATTTTCCTGTCATTACACAGAGAAATCATGAAATAATTCAGAGATGAGCATGAGTTTTCCAGATCTCATATAGTTACATTGAATTATTGAATTCCAAAAGGCAATGGGACATCTTCAACACCATCTTTCCTGGATCAGCATCAACTTTCACTCATAGCAACAGAAAATAGCAAAGAAATTATTTAGATCTGTGATCTAAATGATTTATGATCTAGATATGTGCTAGATCTCTGGTCTTCAATGTTCATCCCTACACAATTCTCTCTACGTAGTCTATAACTGTGTTATAGCTTGGAGAGAGGAAGAAAAAATCAGTAGGGCCTGTGTGAATCTAGTTCTTATTAACCCAGTTGTTTGGACAAAAAAAAAAGGCCTCAAAACACTTTATTATTTATTATTTTTCCTCTTTCTGTGAGTTTTGAAGGGCATATTTACTGAGTAATACAATATGGTAACTACTAAGGACATCTATTCTTCTTGTGGCTGGAAAACACACTTAATCTGTGACCTCAGTTAACCCTAATTTATAAAGACTTGTAATCTTGATTAACCTAAATGAACTAAGCACAGTATCTTTTGTATCTTAGTCTGCTAACATCACAGGGGACTAGAATCCTCCTATTGCTGCTTTGTTTGGCTAAAATTCCTTAGATGTCAGAAATTTCGTTTCTAGGAACACAGGACGATCATGACAATTTAAGAATCTGTGTTTTACTTCTACATAGAGGAACTTCCACATATGTACATTTAGGAGAGTATATTTGTATATAGCACATTGACATCTGAAGATGAATATGTATTTTTTGTCTATTTCAAATACCTTTGCTTCTTTAAGCTCAGCTATTAATATGACTGCTATGGATAGCTGAGGACTATCTTCATTTATATTGTCAAATTATTAGGTAAAAGAATAGAGATGGTTAAATAAAGGAAGATATATAATTTGCATCTGAAAGAGTATTACTCATTACATGAATAGTTATAGAATAGGCAAGACAATGGCACATCTCCATATGCATCCAGGTATTATTTGTCAATTAAGGGATTTTTGACTAGAGAAACCTAGAAACCTAGTTTGCATGCGCGTGTGAGAGCTCTCTCTCTCTCTCTCTCTCTCTCTCTCGTCTCTTCAACTGAAATATTATCTTGGGTTTACAAGGCAGGGTGCACAATGTACATGAAGCTGTGTTAGAGCTTCTTCTCATTTAATGGGACACTGAGTATACATGATAATGGATGGCAGTAACTAGATGCAGTGACCTTCTTATCATCCTCCTTGAAAAAAAAGATTCCTGATCTAAAGCATTTAGCACTGTGGTATAATGGTTTCTGGCACAATCTGCATTCAATCTTGATTTTTCTATCAGCTGAGGCCACAAGTCTCTTCAAGCTGAAGGAGATATTTGATTATCCCGAATTTAAGCCGTAACATTTGACATAACATTTCATTGGTCTAGTTTAGTCTGTGCCCACAAAAGCAATTTAATTCAGGGTTATGATTTTGAGTGGAAAGGTTAGGACAGGAGAGGAAACTTCTATTCAGATGTGTTAACAGCAGCAGAAAAACAAAGAACTTCTGTTTTGTATGTCTTATAGTACATGAAAAGAATGTATCTATGACTGGTCTGTTTGATGTTACAGAAGTAGATAAAATAAGCATAATATTGACAATTGCAGGTGTCTGTAGAATTAACTAATTTATATTTTACAGTTTTAAATGGATAGCCACAGTCAAGATATGCAGATTATCATAGGCAGGGCCTAATGTTAAGCATTGTCAAATTTGCTTCCCCTCCTTCAAAAACACTCATGAAAAGTGCAGTAATGTCTGTGCCAAGATGTCTGTGCCAAAATCCTTTTTCTTTAGCAAGTTTCTGTCAGCTACAAAGTATATTTATCCTTGTGAGTTAGCTGGCAAACCCATGACTGTCAGTTCCAAATAAGCCCTGTTTAACTCCCACTGAAATAGGTCAAATTCTGCTTTGAGTTCGCAGGGAGTTAGGTTTACACAGAATAGGATGATCCAAGATATGCCTGAAATATTCTCAAGCATTCCATCTTTTTTCCCAGGGCAATAAATGACGTTAAGTGGGTTTTTTTTCCGCTCCCCACCCCCAATTTCTGGGGAAGTTCATCCTTATGCTTTACCTAATGTGGAGTAGGAGTAGCTGACAAATTTGAATTGTACTGCTGCTTTAATGACTATAATGGTATGTACTATATTCAGACAGCATTATGTGTGGCAAAAGTGTAGTAGAAATAGAAAGGAAAGGTATTGGAGATGCATAGAATCTTAGTATCATAGAATGCTTAAGATTGGAAGGGACCTCAGAGCATCTTGGCATTCTGACAAGATGGACCATTTCTCAGGATGTTAGAAATGAAACATATTTTGCTAAATAACCTTGAAGAGATGAAAATATCTTAAAAACATATTGTTTTTAAAGATAAGTGTAAATGACCATTTGAGAAGCTCATTTAACTTGAATTAGATGTACAGGAAAGGAAGTCCTTAAGATCCAATAAACAAGCTTATGCAATGTGGTACTTATTTATTTATTTTTTGCTTCCAAGACATGTTTTTGTGGTATAACTTACTCTCCCTTTGCAAAACTTCAACTTCCAAAAAACAAGCCCAAACAGGTGAATGTTACACAAGGGTTTAAATCTCTCTGTTTTGTCTCAAAGTTGATAAAGATATTCCTCTCTTTCAAGTGAGAGAAGGCTTTCTTTTTGCCTTCAACTGTAAAGGGCAGGAGTTCCATTCTTCATGGAAGAGTTGAGGACCTATCTGTTAAGTAGTTCAGTCAGTACACTTTCTGTAAGAGTTGTACGTGGAGTAATAACAGAATAGTTGAGGTTGGAAGGGATGGATAGAGATTATCTAGTCCAACCCCTGTACTCAAGCAGGGACACCTAGAGCACAGGGCACAGGTTCACATCCAGGTGGATTTTGAAGATTTTTGAAAGAAGACTCCACAGTATTTCTGAGCACCCTGTTCTAGTGCTATGTCACCCTCATAGGAAAGAAGTTCTTCATATAGAGATGAAACTTGTTGTGTTCCAGTTTGTCCTATTGCTGGCTACCATCAAGAAGTATTTGGCCCCATCATCTTTACATCCACCCCTCTGCTCTTTGTATGTGTTGATAACATTCCCTCTCAATCTTCTATTCTCTATATAGGGCTAGTTCACTTAATCTTTCAAGTCTTTTGTGCTCTAAGTCTCTGAACCGAAGACCATATTTCATTTCTCTCTCTCTCTCTCTGTTAGTATAACACTCCCTAATATCTCATTTATGTGAAAAAACTTATTGTAGGTTTTTTAATTTGTTTTTCCTTTCTAACTGCAATAGCAACGTTCATATTGGTATTGACTGACTATTGGCATTCCAGTTATTCACACTGAAAAGTATTAGCATTTTCAGATAGAAGATTAATTCCTTTGTGTAGATTTATTTTTTCCCCTTGGCAAAACCATTTTGGTATAAAATGTTGCATTTTATTTTCTTTTGTTTCATTTAAATAAAAGACTAATAAAAAACTAAGGATATTGAAGGTTATTGTTTAATGGAGTAGTAATTAAGATCATGAAAATGTTCTCTTTGTCCCCTAAATCTACTAATGTGGCTTACAGATGATTCCAAGAAAAAATTTGATTCCTTTAGTGAATGTGAGACATTTTCTGTGTACTCAATATTAATGTTATACTTGTCTCAAAATGTACTTTCATCTAACATGCAGAAGAAAGCTAAACAGTAGCTTCCATTAATTTTAAAAGCATAGAGAAATCTAATATATGTCTAAGTGTTATCCATGTTAATGAGTGCTTCCCAGTGGCAAAGAGAGAGAGTATGTAGGGTAATGTAATATTGGAAGCAGACTTGGGCCTTTTGTACTCTTAATCTTTGAACTAGGTGCTCTGAAGAAGGTAATGACAGTGTCACTTAGGGCCTCTTGGTGTCCGCATTATATAAATACTTGATGGTAATTGTTTCTGCTTCTCTAGTTACAAATGTAATAATCAGTTAAAACATGTTCTGACTCTGTATGTTACTTATATGGAACTGAAACAGAATGAAGAACTATTATTAAATTAAAGCAGGTAAGGGAGGAGTTTCAGAAACACTAGAATGGCTTGAAGAATATGTTGACAAGGTGAGTAATTTAAGGGAAAATTAGTTCTGGGTTTATAGAGCATTTTGGAGTACCCCATGGGAACTGAGTGTGATTTAGTCAATATTAAAAGTGATCCATAGTAAGAGGTGACTTGGTAGCATGGTAGTGCTGTCAACATTGAGAGATTTGTATTCTGAATCCTGTTTTTAATGATAACGTAGTGACTTGAATGGAAGAATGAGCAGATAGATTAAGTATGTGTATTTTAAATATCTCTCAGAAAGGTATTGCTCAGCTTCTTGGTATATAGATCAAACCAGCCTCTAAGTTTTTTTTTCAAAACAATTGGAGGGGTCATATGCAAATGGACTTATAAATTATCACTACTGTTTATAGAGCTCTTGAGACAGCAGTGCTAAATCTTACCCTTCTTCTGCAAGTTGAGAAAAAGAGATTAATATCTTTAATTTTAGGTGTGGTAGATTTGTGGTGTGTATTTTTGGTGATACTGGAGGAGAAATCCAAGATTTTTTTTTATGCATTCTTATTTGTATGGAATATTAATTCTACCAGGCTTGACAGGCTAGTCCCCCTAATTATACCCCTTTTGCACTTAGTATTCTAATTTTACTTTTATCAACCGTAGGGGGAACCTCTTTCATGTATACAAAATGTTAAATTGATGAGAATGCCCACAAAAACAGTGAGTCTGCTAAGCCACAGTGGGGAGAGAACTTAGTACATACCTTGTAGGTCCTTATAGGAAAAGGGGAGGGGAAAGTAGAAAAAAAAAAAAAAAGCAGATACTTCCCTCATTCATAGATCAATTCCTGCAAATATTTTTAAACTATCAATCGTCTTGATTGCAGTAGAGATTTTAATCTTTAAAATAAATGCATGGAGACAATTAGAAGAACAATACAGGAGACCCTGAGGAATGATGTATCATGCTGGTGTTGCTGCAGTGCTTAGCTACCAGAGAGCTTGCATGCTTAGAGTGATAATTTCTCTAAGCTGTTTGGAGAAGTTCAGCTTGAACAGTAGTTCTACAAAACTAAATGAGTAAAATGGAGATAGATCTGTGATTTCAGTCTTCAGATTTCTTGCCTTCTGACCTTTTAAATGAAAACACGAGTGGTGTTGACTGAGATGAGGAAGCAGCTACCACGAGCGCAAGGGGAGCACCACCTCAAAGTGAAAAGGAAATAGTTTGGAATCACTGAATTCATGTTTGAGATGTTAAGAATCAATAGTGGAAATGTCTAAGACATTTTCTTTCATATTCAACCAGTGCAAGAATTTTTGCTTTGGGTTGGAATGGAGCACATGAGTTTTTGAGTTCGTTCTGTTAAATGTGTTCTACATAATTAACTCCCTAGATAGTATTATATTGTCTAGTGATAACACAAACAGGAGTGTTCTGTGAAGCTGTGCACGAACAGAGGAGAACACTGAAAGAAAAAGCAATTTTTAGAAATAAGAATTCCTCTTAAACACAAACCATTTCTTAAATCCCTTCTAGAGCTAAGTTTTAAGTAAATACTCATCTCTCCTACCTCAGTAATCATTTCTGTGATTGATGAGACTTGATAGGAGAAAATGATAGAAACATAGATTAGTTAACAGTTATTTTTTTTTTAATATGGAGTTAGGTGGATGAACTTGGAATTTTAAAAGAAGTCCAGAGATAAAGCTGCTGGAGAAAGTATATTTGAAAGAGAAGTTAGGGAAAGTAGTCAAGTTAAGGAAGTAGTCGGTAGTTAGTGAAAAAATGAAAGTTTATTCACTACTGTTCCTTGTTATCTTCACAAAATACAATCTTTCTAGGGAAAGCATAAAGAGACAAGAGTCAGAAGAATGCTTCTGACAGTGTTGAAGTGACCATAATTTTCTGTAAGTTAATATCAATATTGGATACTGGAAGAGTATCAATGTATTTCTTTTCTAGAGGAATACTGGACACTTTTCTCAGATATGGCATGCATTTATGAGCTGCAAGATAGAGACTACTTGTCCACATGATTGCCAAACTCATGGGCACTCTGAAGTAATTTAGTGAAACAAATAAACTTCAGAATCTCAGAGATACAGAATTAAAGGCCTTGCAAATGCCTAATTAGAACTACAGGCTAGCATGCAGTAGGTAGTTCTAGCTAATGTAATTCTCTCCTATTTAAAAAATACATGGAACAAGAAATTCCTGACCATATCATTTGTAGATTTATAGAGATCACTGAGTTCTAACACTGCTCCAGGTGAAATGGACCTTCCAGCATGAGAAGGATCATTTATTTTTTATAATTATTTGCAGTAAAACTTCAACTCATATAGATTCTGTAGGTCATCTGAATTTATTTATTTATGTATTTCCACTCTCACTTCCCTTCTCATCTCCCTTAGTCCCCACTCACCTGTAAGATGTAATCTTCTGTTTGTCTTGTAAACAATCGGTGTTTCTGAGTTCCTTCTCATTTTTCTCCTCCCATTTCTCATGTTCTCATATTCCAAATGTCTTTTTATTGGCTTTGAAAGGCATTCATTTCTTTCCTAAGTACATTCACTTGTCATAGAATTTGTGCTGATTTTTCTTTGTTTGTTTTTTTAACCTATGTTCTACAGTTCATCAGTGACCCTTGAAGTTTTGTTAGTTGAGGGATCTTTCCAGACTTGCAAATCTCTTCACAGAAATCTCATCATAAAACATGCTTTTAAATGTGCTAAGATCCATTGTAATTTAGTGTTAATGCTCACATCTTCCTTTGAATTCTCTATTAATTGAATTCTCTGCATATCAAAAGGCTTGCTGGTTTATGTTTTAAAAACTAAGTAAATAAAAAGCTAGAGCTAACTTATAATCTTAAAAACAGGTTATGATTAATTTATTGGTAACACTCCTGATACATTATTTTGGAATAGCCATACTGGTATTATGCTCCCTGTAATTAATTCTCAAATTCCATTATTTCATAAGTATTTTAACTGTAATTATAATATAAAACTAACATTGTTAATAGAAATTCTGTATTGTGTAGAATTTTAAGTACTAAAAAAGACTAACTAGTCTAAAATCCTTTATTGTATGGGTCATTGGTAATTATGAAAGAGTAGTTAGCATTTAATTACAGAAATTACAAAATTACAAAATTGCATTAAGAAATATAGTCAAAGAACTATAGATTTTAAAAACTGAAAACCAAATGGAGGTGAAATAATGGACATCTTCCCACCACGTGGATCTCTAAAAACAAGCAGACTTGAAGATGAAAGACAAATAAGAAAGACCATGGCCATTTCCTTCACACAAATCAAAGTGCTATTTCCAATAGAAACAAGACACAGTAAATTCACATTCATGTAAGGAGAACAAGAGTGAAAAATAGAAAGTTGTCTGTTAGCATCATTGCCAAGAACTAGATTTGGTTTTCAAGGAGCTGATCTGGATGAACAAATTCACTATCAATTTTATGAACTCCTTCAATTAATTGTCCACCTTTAGATAAGAAAAAAAAATGTGATCAAGGGATGCCTTCTGGTCATTCATTCCTATATATTATCCATGTTACTCCATACTATATTTGGTAGCAGGAAGGTTTGAATACAAAGGCAGCTTTTCTGGAGGGGTGTAGCTCAAGCAAAGGCCTCAGTTTTGGACACATGTGTATAATGTGTGTATAATGTGTGTATATTTTAATATATTAATATATAAAATACAAATTTTTAACATGTGGACTTGAGGTGACTCTTTAGAGGCTACATTTTAGATTTTCAGAACTATTAAGCTATTGTATATGTGTATATTTGGCCAAAATGAAGCATTGCAATTACTTTTTTTTTAAACAACTCTGTAAATATTTGAAAAGAGCTAACACGTTGCGGATATTTAGTTAACACACTTCATTGGCATGAAATTTAAGAAAGGTCTAAGAGCAATATCCGACCAGTATTAAGCCTTCATTTTGTGAGTGTTTTGGTTGAAGCCTGCTTCAGCCAGAACATCTGTTCAGTTATCTGTGATAGATGCGTGAATTTTTATATGGTAAAAGTTCTGCTTAATATTTGCAATAGTTAATACTATACTTGAAATTATACTTTTAATATTTTAACAGCATGTGTGTATGTGCTGGATATATATTATATCCAAATCATTATCAATATGGTTACTGCTGTTTATACTATTGTTGGGAAATACAAGAGATGAGAAACCTGCATGTTCTGAATAAATACAAAACAAAAAAAAAATGAGGCTATTTTACCAACATTCTCATTTGAGTGGAAAGAAATGGAACAGGCTAGCCAAACAAATAGCAGTGGGAGTAGAAAGTAACAGTGATATATACTATGAAACAGTGATATCTACTATACTCTCAAACTCGCATAAATGTGATCTCAATCTGACCAAGAATGTTATGGCCAAAGATATTATAGACCATTTAAGCTATCCTTGAAAGCAAATACAACTTTCATGTAATTGCC
>JAVCKT010124109.1:0-20155 GCA_032273925.1 Rhynchotus rufescens
TTTAACAGATAGAGCTGACTGTCAATGCCTGGAAGCTTAGTAGATTTGCTAAAGATAAACCTTAGGAAGTAATGTTGAATGTTAGAAAAGCAGCAGGGAAAATATTCCCGTTCTGAAAAAAAGTTATTCCAGAAAACTCTTGAGTATTGAGAATTATTGAGAATTATTGAGTATTGAGAATACTCTTGAGTATTGAGTAGAAAAAAGATAGAAGCATTCTCTCATGTAGAAAAGGAAGTAAACTGAAGCAGTAGAAAGGAAGAAAAATAAAATATTTATATGAAGCAGCTTCTGGTGAAATATTCACCAGAGGCTGTTTGTAACCAGGTAGGATGTAGGATTTGCAGTTATGCCCAGTAATCCAAAATATCTTGATCGAAGGGATCTAAGTCACAGTAATTTTGTCAGATAACCATTTCTCTTTAGTTGACCTATTGAACATTCAGTTTGTGTGAAAATAAAAATGTATCTTTTTCATAATCCTTGCTACTGCTAGTGCTTTAAAATAGCAGAAAACGAGATACGCAAAAATAGTAAAAGTTCTGATATTGAAGAAATATAGACTCTGTAGGCACCAGTTTTTCTTGTTGGTGATACAACAAGATTGGTTGGATGTACAAAAGTCATGGAAAAAATTAGCAAAATGATGTCACCTCCCTTATCAGTTTAAAGGAGAAACTGGGGTCACTTGTTTCTGTTCTTGCCTTTGCTAAGGGACTCTTTGAAGTTTATCTCTGTATGACTCTGCAAACTGCTTCAGCGCTGAATTTTATTTTAACTCCTAAAGGCAGTATGATGTGTTATTAGTATTTAAGCCATAAACCATAGAATTTTGAACTTTTAATGTATTTTGAGAAGTGTGCATCGTAAGTCTGTTATTATTTAATTTCGTAGTGGAACAGATGGTGTGGTTTTTATGATTCTGCTTATTTTTACTAACAATTTTGACAGTTTCTTTGGCTTCTGCTCCTCTAATAGGGAGTTGGCCTCTCAGTTCATGGACATTTCCGAGTTGCTACAGAAAAGACAGTCTTTGCAATGCCAGAAACAGCAATAGGCAAGTATGCAACGTATTATGCCATATTAATATGTTTCAAGTTTCATTGTTCATTTAATTGGGATCAGATGGGTTTGACTGAAAGAAGTGGAGGCAATGAAGTATTTTTAAATGGAATTGGGTTTAGCCATCTCTTAAAGTTATTTTTCACATTAGATTTTCAACTCATTTCAATACAAGATATTAACTGTACTGCAAGCTAATATGCAACATAAAAGGGACAAACTCTGATACATTACAACTTTACAGACTGTATGCAGGCAAGATCAGAGTTTTCTCTATCTTTATTCATTTATTCATTTATTCATTTATTCATTTATTCATTTATTTTAAGCAGCCACATTTACCTTGCGCTTTCTAGTGTTTGATCCTAAAACTCCTTTGTCAACTCCTAAAGATGTGATAGGAAAGTTTATGTCTCTGAATTGTATAAAGATAGCGCTATTTCTCAAGAAAAGAAAATTAGAGCAGTTTCCTGCTAGCTGCTTGTGTGGTGTGAATTTGTTGAACAAGTAAGATTAGGAGAGAAAAAAAAATCTATTGTAGTCTTTTGTGATCTGTTTTCGATGTGTATGTCTGCTAAGGAGGAACTTAGTAAGAGTTCAAGCATTAATACTACATGAATTTGGTAAACTCATGAGATTCACAATCAACTGTTTTGCAAGAAAGGTGAGACGGAAGTCTTTTTAAATGTAAATGGAAATTTTCACATGTAACATTATTCTAACAGTAAAGATACTTTTGTTTGCTTGTTGAGGCATAAGTATATGGATAGTCTTATTTTACCATAGATGATGCATTTTACATGCGTTGCTTGTGTTTATAGGGACTTGTCTAAACAAAATTAAACTATGAAGATCTCTGGAGGAAAAGTTTAGAACTTGCTTAGGGAAAAAAAGTAACCAAACTCTTTTAGGTTTAGGTTAGAAGCCCAAACATTGAAATCCATCTGGATTTAAGAGCTTAGCTGTGTTTATATCTCCATGATGAATTTTTAAAACATCTAGCTGTCCAGATATTGTAATAATAGATCTTTTTCATATGTGCGTTTCTGTTGGCATCACAGCTCTCCTGTGAAAACAATAAATTCCTTTAGCTTCTATGTTTTTGTGCAGTTAATTATGTACTTATACTCCACCATAAATAAAATGATGTGCGCGTGCCACTGTGCATATAAAAATAGAAGACAGAGTTCCTGCTTGTAGAAGTTTAAAAGTGACATAGATGAGATAAAACATAGGAAGCAGCTCACATGTAGATGTGAAAAGCGCAGAGTTTGGGAGACCAAAATCCAGAATTACAGTGCAAGAAATGGACTGTATGGTGCAGTTACAGTCGTCGCTTTTTTGTGTAATCCTCTAGACTTTCAGGTTTCTGTAAATCATTTACTAACACATCTCCAGCTACAACTGCAAGATAAGGTAGAAATGTTGCAGTAACACTGTTATCTTACCCTTACCTGGTAACGTCAAAAACAGTTTTAGGTTTGAGACTACACTGAAACCGATGCCATCTGTCCTAGAATGGAGACAGCAAGTCATGGTTCCAGACACAACTTTTAAGCTTGGTCAGCCTAGCAGACATGCAGCTCTTAAATAAGTGAGGGAGTTAAGAAGTTCTTGGTAAACGCTGCCAAAAGGAAAAAAAATCAAGTATGTGAAATATGATAAGAGAAAGATGAAAAGAAAAACAACAATCAGGTAGCAAGTAGAAACGTGTGGGAAAAAATACTGAGAGAATGAAGAGGAATTTATGGAACAGATACAGGAAGAGTGTGGATAAGAAAGAGTGGAAGCTTTAGTGAACTTATTTATGCAGCACAGTGAGTTTAAAGTGAATTAACTGCATCTTCATTTATCTTATTTGTAAAATTCTTACAGTTTAAAGACACTTAATTTAGTTTCATTCAATCAGATTAATCAGCTTTATATAGAAATTGTTTTCTTGAGTCTTGCCCTGTGGAAGGGCTCTGTAAAAACCAACATGAAAATTGCTGTTTAGACTCTGAGGGACCTAATAGGAGGATAGGAAGGGAAGCACCTCAGCTTCAATATTTTAATTACTGCAAAGAATAAAAGATTGTTAAAATTGCAGTCTGGCTGTAAAGGGAAAGTAATGCAATCATTTTTGCTTTGGAGAGCATTTGTAAGAGAAGTTTCCTTTTGAAATGGGAGGATCTGTTGCCGGAGTAGGAAATCCAGGAGGAGGCGTGAATAGAAATATAAAACCAAATGACAGTCCTAGCGTCAACATTATATATATGATGGCTTAAACTGAGAAGGTAAAATACGGAGTAAACTGTTCAGCAAGTGACTACGAGTGTCAGGTAGGAAGGGGCTCCTAAAAACAATTTTATGGTGTATGAGAGGCAGCAGAACTTGGAAAGGATCAAAAGGAAGGCAGAGGAGAAGCTGACAGGAGCCTGAGGACATACAGCCCTGATGAACTTGTATGGGTTATTGAGAGGAGGGAGACATTGAAGAGAAGCTGTTTTAAGGAATTTTTTTCTTGATTGTGTCCAAAAGAGAGGAATATTCAGAAGACACTAATTATACCTTAAAATCTTTTTGTGTATATAGTGTGTACAGTGACTCTTGTGATCTAAGGCAGGTAAAATATTGCTGATCCATTAATGAACTCTCAGACTAAATATTTGTTCAAGCTTCGCTCTGCAAGAACTAGGGATGATTTCATCATTAGAGGTTACCATCGTAATAAGAGACTTTAGAGAAAAGAGCAGCTGCCAGCTTGAATTTGCAAAAGTTATTTCACAATTCTTTGTGCCAGTTCTGCTGTTTGCTGGGAGCATGCATGTATTCTTCAGACATCTGAAGAAGTTTCCAGAAAAGGTTATAGGCAAATGAAGTGAACATTGTTTTATGGTATAGGTCGGTAATTTCGAAAGGATAAAATTTGAAAGGTGTTTTTACAAGAGTTTGCTTTTAGGAAGAGTTGAGATGATGGAGAAATGTCAAACTAAGTCAAGGAGAAACATCAGGCAACAGTCATACGTAAGTCGGGGAGACAAAAGTGAGACAAGAATAAATTGTTACTGAGTTGCAGTTACAATTAGGATAATAGGTTAAACAGAAAGTTCCATCTCCATGTGAGGAAGAACTTTCCTGTGAGGGTGCCGGAGCTCTGGCACAGGCTGCCCAGGGAGGCTGTGGAATCTCCTTCTCTGGAGGTCTTCCAAACCCGCCTGGATGCCACCCTGTGCCATGTCCTGTAGTGGGGTTGGACCAGAAGATCTCAGAGGTGCCTTTCAACCTTCTGAGGTTTCAACCTTCTAGAGGGTTTCAACCTTCTGGAGGTCCCTTTCAACCACCTTCTGTGATTCTCCTTTCATTTGCTTTGCTTTGTTTTTTGTGTTCTTTGTTGCAGGCCTTTTCCCTGATGTCGGTGGAGGCTATTTCTTGCCAAGACTTGCAGGAAAGATGGGCTATTACCTGGCACTGACAGGATTTAGGCTAAAAGGAAGAGATGTGCAAAAAGCAGGCATTGCTACCCATTTTGTAGAATCAGAAAAGGTAAGCAGCTGGCCAGTATGAGTGAGAGCTCAGCCTGCTGCTACAATGACAAACTGAATTGTTTCAGCACATTTGCAGTATGGTTTTTTACCAACATTTACCAGCAGTAGTTGCCAGCTAGTCCTGTTACCACCAGGCTCTTGCTTCCTTTTTTTTTGTTTTTTTTTTTTTTTTTTTTTTTTTTTTTTGGAATATCATAGGCTGGTTTCACCTGCTTGGGCTCTGGTTTGTGGCTCTTCTTGAGAAGCAGAGTTCTTTCCTGTTCACTACAGGCATAATTTAATCAGATGTTTTAATGCATTTGGTGCCTCTTTAAATCCGGCTGAAAGTTGTGGTTTTTCTTTTTTTTTTTTAGTAGTTCTATACAGAAGTGCATTTGCTTTTAACTGTTTTTACTTATTTTTAATAGCTACCTGCCTTAGAGGAAGACTTGATTGCACTTAAATCTCCTACAAAAGAAAATATTGCAGACTTACTGAACTCTTACCATGTGAAGGTAATCTGTTTAATTAACGTCCCAAAATTAAATCAAGGAAAATTGTTAATTAAATATGTGTAAATGCCAGTTCTTTTTTTCATGCTACCACCCATTTGTTTTCTAGTTACAAAAGTAATGGATTTACAACCGATCCAGACTCTATAAAATACTTACTTGTAGCACTAGTGCCTACAATGTCAAAATAAAACATAAAGGTCCATTTTTTTCTTTACTTTCTACCTTTTATTCATTTTGAGCTCACTAAACCTCTTTCTTTTTCTGTGCCTGCTTTCTGATGAGCAGTGCCTACTCAGTTTATTTCTGCTTTAGAATTACTAAGTTCTGATATGAAGATAAATTAGAAAAATAATTTTTTATGAAAGCATATTTACATAATGATACTGATTGTTTTGACAAAATGGAAGGATACAAAATGGGATGGATTATAGATTGCACTATACTGCTTTACATTTAGAAGAAGAAGACATTTAGTGTAAAAAGAAGTTGCTTTAGAGCTGGAATAACAGGGAACCTGTTTCTCATCTTCAGTTGCTGCTAACAAAACATCTTTATGTTTACGTCCTAAAGCCTTTTATGAGCAGATCTAAAACATTTGTCACACTTTCCACTTAAATCCATCGAATCTTTCAGTCTCTTTAGTTGTCCCTCAAGATCAGGAGTCAGTAAAAAGTATATATTAAAAAACTGCTATGTGCTTAATGGCACAATGTGTCTCATTTAACTATAAGAGTAAATCCTTCATTACTATTAAATGAAACTACAAGGAGGAATTACTGTGAATCACAGTTGGAATCTTGAAATGAATATATAAATCAAGGAAAGGAAAAAAGCACAAAAGTAGGAAATTCTAAACTGAAAGCACATAGTCTAGATCACTAAACCAAATTTCATAAAGGGAGTGAGAGAAAAGAAGTGGAAGAGATGTACATTCTTTCTATTCTATCCTTTCTTTTCTGCTGTGTATAAAACTACTGTTGTAATTAAGAAAAAAAAGAAGAAAAAATATTCTGAATTGTTACTATTCCTTTTACATTCTCGGATTTTCTGGGATTTATCTGTACCTTTTTTTTCAGTGTATGTGATACAGAGATTGATAGGTTGATTGTGGTTTACATACAAAATGCCACTCAGTTGCACACTCAGTCCCGCTCAAAGTGCATCATGACAGGACACTTTTAACATTCAAAACAGGAAATGACAAATTCACTTCAATTTGCTGTAAAATAGAGTATCATTAAAAACGGTGGTCTTAAGAACATCAAATGGTCTACCTGTGATATTTCTGCAAGTCACTGAAATTGTTCAGTGCTGGCTTTGCAGATGGTCAAAACTAACAAAATACATATTTGTTTTTAAATAGAACAAAATTGATCAAGGAAAGGAGTTTGTACTTGATGAACACATGGAGAAGATTAACAGGTATTCTGGAGTTTTCTTTCTATGCTATTCTTTTCGAGAGGAGAAATCCAGTAATAATAGCAGCACCTAAAAGATGAGTTGGTTTGAAGGTAGTCCTTTAAACATTTCTTTTCAGGGTGCTTTACTTGAAACTTGTGAGATTTTACACTTATCATGGTATCAAATAATTCAGCAGTTTTATCATTCTTGTAAGCAACTGCCTTGTTGCACATTAAAGCAAACATTTTCTGTGGAAATTAGAGAATTTGTGAGACTAACTGTTCACTTGACCAGGGAATATTGTATAGCCCATTTGTGCTCGTTGGCCTGAGGCCATTTCTGCAATTAGTTTGGATCGTGTGTGTATCAGAAAGGAAGCAGGAGAGAGGGAGAAGAGCAGTGAGAAGCTGAACTCATGAAGAGCAGCAGTAACTGGGGAGGAGAGGTTTAGACATCAAACTGGTAAAGTGGAGCTAATGGTGCCACAAGACGTGGTGTGCTATAAAAACATAGGTAAAAGAGATGGTGGTGATTAAAGATTTGGGAAGAACTTCTAAGTACAGTATCTTAAAATGTTACAAATTTCTAAATAGAAGATACCTCCTAGCTGAGTTGCTTAAATTTGAACAGCAGAGAGTATACAGCTGAGAACAGAGTAAATAATCCACTAACTCTGCATTTCTCATATCTGTAAATTACCAGCATTTCTTACAAAGAGGAAGGTTGAAGCATTGAAGATTAACTGGATTATGGATTCAAGATTTCTTTCTTTTTGTTTTAGTCTTTTTTCAGGAGCTACCATGGAAGAAATAGTTGAAAAATTAAAACAAGATGGTTCTGCTTTTGCCATTAAGCAGCTAGAGGTAATACCTTCTTTGTTGTTTTTGTTACACAGATGAAATCACAGAAAGCAAATATTATCATGGATTGCACAGAATTGCAGTCTGCTGAATTGGAGAAAGATTCTTTTTATAGCTTCTTGTTTTATTGCTGGTTAGAAAAACGAACGAAAAAAAACAAACTCTGGGAAAATGTTGCTTTTTTTCTCCCTATCAGAAATCTCCTTTGAATAAAAAGCAAGCAGTTTATCATGAGGCAGTGTTTTGTTTGTTTTAACTATTTTTAACGTATCAAAGATTTTTGGCAGTATCCACTGCTCACAAAAATATGGAAATACTGCAGTAATTCAGCTGCACACTTCAGCTTCGTTACTGAAGCAAAAAGCAACTTTTGGTCAAAGACATTTGTAGAAAACGATTTTATTTCCTCTCATTTTCTTTTGAAGTATTTGCACTCAGGTGGCTTATATTTGTTTGGCTTGGGGCCATTCAAACATTCTTTACAATCATATGGAATGCAAGCATTGCTGCAACAGAAAGTCAATTTAAATTTAACTCTGAAGAATTTAGGGAAAAAAATCTTGGTCTTGTACTAAATTCATTTGATTTTCTCCTTACGTTACAGATGGCAAGAAGGTAGTTATATGAAATTTCACAAGATGATTTGGTAGCATGGAAATGGCAGTCATATAGGCTGTCTCTTTTCTCTTTTCTCTTTATCATATTGCGTTATAAGACGGTATTTTATTTTTAGATCTTAACTGTAGATTTTGCAATATCATTGCAGAACGTTGTTTAACTTTTTGTTGATTAGCGTTTGTTAGTTGAAATTGTAAAAAAATGCTTATTTGCAGATAGCTTTTCCCAAGTTAATATTATAGCACAGAATTTCAGAGGGCTTCTTTAATAGGCCACCAAAAGGGTGATATCCCTCCCCTTAGCATCTTGGCTGCAAGTTCACATCTTGTCAAAGGTTACCCAGGAGCACACGGTTTGGTGCAGACAAATGCTTTGATGTTCCAGAAAGCGAGCAATGAGCATCCCCATTTCCTGCAAGGGGGGTAGATGCTGCACCTCTGTGGGCTGATTGCTTTGTTTTAATTCAAAGCAAACCTGTCAAGGATCCCCCAGCACCTGAGGCTGAAATCAGAAAATTTATTGGGCCTTGGGGATAAATGCAGCTGTTGTTCCAGCTGCCATCCCTATAAGGGACTCAATTCTGTCTCCTTCCTATAGGGTCTTACTGGAATTTAGCTGTATTGGAAATTCAGTTGTAGATTTCAAAGATTCGTCTGTAGATTTCAGAGATTTCTCGATCTCTGAAATCGAGATGATTGCAACGCTAGACTAGGTGTTAGATGATACTGTGAAGCTGCCTTTGCATTTTCACATTCACCTTTCTAGTTCAGCCTATCCCATCTGCTTTTCAGGTTGGTTTCCTAGTGCTGATCTCTTCCTTCTCTCTGCAGAGCAGGTTTATTTATAGCTGCACTGGTGAATGGCTTTTCTGCATAACACCTACCCATTTTCTTGCCTCGTTCCTCTTCCTTCAACCTGATTTATGGCAGTGCCTCCTGTACCTTCAGCCTTATTGATATGCCAAGATAAGGCAGCTGATAGACCCAGTAATTAATTAAGTGCTGTTTTCAAGTTATTCCTTGTGCTTTCTGAAGAACTAACATTTCACCTGGAGAACTCTCTCTTTGCACTGTTCCTGCTCATGCAACAGTTTTGCTTAAGTTACAGTGGCACAGGCTACTGTGTGTGTGTAGCAGCGGTGCGTTTTCTGGCTTAAGTATGCAAAAATGGGTCACTGCTGTATCAGCTGCTGTCTGGAGAGGGATGAGGAGTAATTGGGAGCCAAAAAAAATGCTAATGACTGGAAACTTGCCATCTCAGTCTGTGTGTTAGGAGCCTAATGACTGAAACAAAAATAATGCAGCAAAGGGGTAAATCTTCCCATCTGCTGCTTTTCAGTAGAGCAGTAAAGATGTCCCAGATAACAAGGGTTGTCTGTTGTGGGGTGAACAATACAGAGCTTTTATTTGGGTTTACTGGGAGAAAACAGTCACGTTTGAAGGACCATCAGTGGCTAAGAGGATTCCTGCAGTGCCTCCTGATGCCAGCCAAGAAGCATGTTTTGACAAACATTTTGGTTGGATTCCTTTTAAGGCAATTCCCAACTCCTCCACCCCTCCAAAATGTACTCCTAGGTCTTTGCAGATGTGCAGGCTTAAGTATTCTAGGCCAGGCTTTTCCTTAAGCGGTGGCCAGTGCCTCGAAGATGTTGCTGGGAAAGTTTTACACAAGAAACTTCATTCAAAACTCTAGGCATAGTGTAGAAACCAGGGGACATGGAAATCTCATGGATGAGCTCAGGGAGAACACCACCCTACTTTACTTTACAATGCCTCAAATGCAGAAACCAAAATGACTTGCAGATGTGTCCAAACGGAACAGAACGAAAAATAAACGTCGCTGTCTTCCCCAGACTCTTCAGAAGATGTCTCCAACGTCCTTGAAGCTGACGCTGAGGCACCTGAGAGCGGGTGCTTCCATGAGCCTGCAGGACGTCCTGACCACGGAGTACCGGCTGAGCCAGGCCTGCATGGTGAGCGCCGGCGCGGGGGCCAGCTGAGCCCGCTCTCAGTGGCACCAAGCCCTGTTCTCAGTATTTTGTGGGTCCACATGTTGCTATCTTTCTTTCCGTATTTTTATGTGCGACTTCAAGAGGTGATTTATCAGTGGTCGGGTGGGAATGGTACAGTGCTTTTGTTATGGAAAATCTGGTAATGTTACACTCTGGAGTGTTTTATTTGAGCACTAATGCTAAAACCCTGCAGTTCTTACACGCATTTCCTATTTATCTAGCCTCTTAGTGCCTCAGTTCCTGTCTGAGCTTTTATAGCTCTTTCCAGGAGTGTTGTGACAGATTCCTCAAAAAGAGAGTCTTGAGTACTATTTATAGTAGAGGGTTGGATAACACGTGAAACGTTGATCCTTCTAGAACACAGAGCAGTGTTACTGACTGTGTTCTTTGAACAAATTCCTCATAAAGCCTTCCCATAGAAGCCTTATTAGTTCTATCGCATTTAATGTGATTTTTTTTCTTATTTTTGCATATGATTGAGTGAGTGCTGATGTTTAATGTAAATACTTAGGAACTCACTTAGGAACTCACTCACAGGAAAAAGTAAGTGAGAATGCAGTGTGTCTAAAGATGGTGTGTTGTAATGTCTCACAGTCTCCTTGCCATCTCTCTCCTGAAACTAATATTGCTGCTCCATTGCTAATGAAACATCCTTAGAGATGTAAGTGTTCTCTTTGCCCCCTTTTCAAAAAATAGATTTGTTCCTGGGATTCTGTTGAGCTGCAAGATGTACTGAATATATTGGAATATATCACAGAATTCCTGGAGAAGTGGCTCTTTCCCTAAATCATTCCCCACCCGGTTGGTGAAAAGGCAATGGGAGATTTGGCAGAATGCTGAGAATTCCAAGCAGAATAAGTTGGATAACCCTTAGGAAGAGATGGGATAAGCTGCATGTGTAACCACACTGCTCATTTCTGTATTTTTCAGAGAGGTCATGATTTCTACGAAGGTGTTCGAGCAGGTAAGAGCACATACCAGAAAGGTCACTTGCTGCCATGCAAAGTCACTGTGGTGCCACTTCTCTGTGGACAGGGAAAACTTGCTCAGCAAGGCCCAGGGAGCACCCATAAGCTTGCTGCAGGTTTTGCCTTTGCATTTTTGTGTGGTGGAGTTTATCACCTGCACTAACCGAGCCCAACAGCTCCGTTGTTTGTTTTGTTTAATTTCAGTGTCTTTGTATTTCTTTTGGCTACCTGGTAGCAAGACAGTGCTACCAGTTCATTTAAAAAAAAGAAAAATCAAAATATATTTAATACTGACGGTAGCAAAATTGAAGAGCAACTGCATCATTTGCATATTCAGCTTTAATTTTGCTTTAATTTTGCTTAAATTTAATTTCATAGCTGGATTAGCCAGCTATGAAATACTTCAAGAAATCAAGCCTCAAATTCAACATGTGTTTATATAGCAGATTGGGAGAACAGAGACTACTTTTGACCATGTCCAAAGCATCTCTGAATAAAGCTATCTTACTGCAGGGATAGTGGTTCCCTGTAGTGGTTCTTTATGCACTGTTCAACACACAATGAAATAAAACCAGAGACACCTTTTCCAAGGAGTTTGTTGTACAAGACATCCAGAAGAGTAACACTTGTTGGGCGCAGAAAGATAAGACATGGCTTTTGATACTTATATGAGGTGTATGTATATAAATATATACACACATATATACAGCTCACATATTTATTATCACTTCTCCCTTGCTTCTTTATAAAGCAGTTAAAAATCCACTTGAGCAGTGGATTGTGCTCTCAATGGCACTGTTTGAGCATTCACTCTAAGTAATACTGCTGCAAAAATGGCCCAGGGATCACAGAGGCTGTTTGTTTGTACAGCATGGAGAAAGTTTCTAGTTTTAAGTAGTCTTTAATACTTATTAGTACAGACTCCTTTGAAGTTCACCCGCAGTCAGTCTGTTGAGAACCGCTTGCGCTAGAAAGGAGTAGTGGAGGGAAAGATGCTTTATAAAGATGCCATTCCTAGGATATATTCCCTACTACTGTAGAAGCTTTCAAAACTCACTGTATGAGAAGTGACAAACCTCAAAGACTCGGAGTTGGATGAGATCAAATCCAGTTCTCAGTTTTGTAAGCCACAAAGTCATTAAATCAGCTGTGGATGAGGCAGAGGCCAAAAACAAATTGCTGTGTTACTGTGTGACAAGTAGACTTCACAAACTGCTCATAAATTAAGCAAGCTGCAAGGAACAGCAGCTGGGAAGCTTCCCTTTCACACAGGATGATGTAGCCATGACTCAACTGCATTGGGAAAGGGGAAGATAAAAGGTAACACTGCACTGAGAAGATTCCTAATAACCATTAGTGTGCTCTGCAGTCACTTCTGCTCTCCCATTACTGCACACCTCCTGTTCTGGGGTGAGCCTCTTAGAAGTCTGCTGCATTTTCAGTAGGGTGCCTGTTTTGTTTAAAAGCAATGCCAAATCTAAAACAAGATAAGATGAAATTTAGTTTTAATGCATTGAAAAAATGATCCATTAAGGTGCTGAGCATCCTGTCTTTGTCTTTAATAGAAAGCAAGCTAGCTAAGCACTCTGCTGCCATCCTGAATACAATGGTAGTTTAAGAACTAAGATTAAAGCAAACAAACAAACAAAACCCAAAAAACAAAAAAAATTGAGCATTTAAGAGTCATCTGTTTGTTATCTGTGCCCACCAGGAGAGACTGTCAAGACATAGGAAATTTGTTTTTCCTCTTAAATAGAGCTAGAATGCAATTATCAGATATCAGTTAAGACTATCTTTCAGCAGCAATGGCCTCAGGTCTAATAGTGCTTCTAATAACTTTTAGCTGCTTCAAGTCATAACTTTATTAGGTGTATTAGGAAAGTAGTTCACTTAAGAGTGACCCATTAGGATTTTAAAACTTGACCTCAGGGTCACAGTAGTGGTTTTTTTGGTTTGTTTTTTGGTTTTAGCCACCAGCAAGATCTGCTGGCTAACAGTCCTTCCCTGTTGTGCCCTTGTGGTTGTTACTATTAAAAGCTAAAGCAGCTATAGAGCATAAAATACCCAGATCATGTTCTAACCATGGTGTGGAGTCTTCCTGTAAAATGGTAAATAGGCTCTTTGAAGACTTAGCTAGCTGTATTTCATCTTGATTTATAAAATAACACACAAGCTCCAGGAAATGGGTAAATACCAACAGCTGGCATCTTTGTACATTCATTGCGTAGTATGAGGGGGTATTTTTGCAGTCAGTGCTCAAACACATACAGGTCTCCTGCAGTCTCAGCAGTTCAAGGGGACAGAAATCTGTTCAATCACGTCGGGGCGCTGGTGGATGCAAGCGTTACCCTGGCCATGCAAAACCCCTGCAACCCTCTGGCAAGAGGACAGGCTGCATTGCAGCTCCCGGGGACCTCTGCTGCTTGGGAAGAGCAGGGACCTGCACCTTGAGAAGGTTGGTACTCCCGTTGACAACCAAGGTTATTTAAGTGAGAACCAAGGTTCTCAATAGAGACCCTGAAAATTCGTCCAGGCCCTCCCGGTGCACGGCAGGATGGTTTCTCAGGTAACACACAAGAACAGGCCCTAAATGCAACGTTTGTGTTCAGTGGCTTTTTTTTAGTGAGCTTCTCTTAACCTACGTTAGGGAATTTTCAGCGTTTTTGTTCCATTCTCATACTGAACAGGGTGTTTCCATCTTAGGATGCGCAAAACACATGGAAGTCACGTGAGGAAAGGGGATATTTTCAGGATCTTATTAAAAATGTAAATCTTTTAACCTAGAGAATAGTAAACATTTTTGTAATTTCAACAGGTGAACTGCTAAGTTTGCAAGCTCTATTGCTAAAGAAAAATACTTAGTTAATAGGAAGAAGGGGCCAGCTACAAAATACTGTAATACTGAAATACTGAAAATCTGATGTTTCCAGAACTTGATGTACCAAACAAAGCTGCTAATTGGCTTTCATACCGTTATTAACCACAGTGGGGGAAAAAGCAGGAGACGTTCATATATTTTCAGGATGAAGCTCAGCTTCAGGATGCTGCTGTCAGCAGTGTTGAAGGTGGACGTGCTTTCCTCTGGACTTGAAACCCAGATCCTGTGCACGTTTCTTAGCACCAGTGTTCCTAGCTCAGCCAGACCGAGCTCTGCTTGGAGCAGAGGTAGCAGCCTACTGAGGCAGAGCTCCATGGCTTCGGGACACGTGATCTGCACGAGCCTTTGCTGTCCTGGTGGCTCCAGGAGCATCGTGTGGGGGATGATTTGTTAGCAGAGGGGAAAGGGGCCATCTGCCCTTCCTGCCCTGTGTTGTGGGCTGCTGTGGCCGGGAGCTCCCAAGGGTCACGGATCTGACGGGAACGTGGGCTCGGGAGGAGCCGGTGCTGCTGCTGGGAGGCTGCAGTGACGGGAGACGGCGCTCGGCAGCGCGGGGTCGCTGCGCTGGAGAAGGGCTCCAGGTAACTGCTGTGTTCTGTGCTTCACCTCACAGTGCTGATTGACAGAGACCAGGCCCCACGGTGGAAACCCGCGGCGTTGGAGGAGGTCAGCGACGGATTTCTGGACGATTGCTTTAAACCTCTGGGAGACAACGATCTCAGGCTGTAAAGACCAAGCCTAAAGACTGTGCTTATACATGGGCTTAATTTTAGGGCATGCGAATTAATACTAATGTGTTGTGGCTCTTTTCTTAGCCTCTCTTAAATTCATCGGTCTCTTTGCGTTCAAGACCATTCTCTTGTTTTTGCTTCCATAAAGACAAAATAATCATGACTGGTTAAATGGAAAAAACACTTCAAGGAGGATTATTTTTACTGAAAAAGTTTAGTATACTATTGAATTCTTGGCATTCACTCTGATTTAAGGAGCAACCTTTGAAGGGAGCAGCATGGCTAAAGGGGAGCTCTTGCTATTCTTGGCCCTGTCACTGATTTTTAAATAAAATGAATAGGAAATGTACTTGAGACTGTGAAACAGAGCTATGAAGGAAGACACAAGACATTTTAATAATGTCTGAATTCATGGTGTTAAGCAATATTTTAAATAAAAGGTCAAGCTGACACAAGCCTAACAGCAAAAAGCTATTGATTTAATACTTAGTCTTGCTGTAACACTGATGGAGACATTGATGTAGACACTGATTCATATACCATAACAGCAGAGCCTACACATGGCTTGACTTGGCAGCCCAGATTTTGAAAGTGCCTCTAAGTTTGATTGAACTTTATAATAATTTTTTCTGAAAGATGTCTTGTGGGTTTTCCTGTCTCATAGCGGTGAAGAAATACCAGTCTGGGAGCTCCGTGCGTGTGCTCAGAGCTGCCCATGCCCGTTTTCCAGTCAGGCAAACTGGAAAACGGGCCTGTTTTCCAGTCAGGCAGAGATGAACCTGGCCCCTCGTCCTGCGCCCACCTGGGCTTGGGCTGCACTCACGGGCCCAGCTGCACTTGTGCTTGTGGCCAGAAACATCCTGAACAGGGAATTTTGCTGTCGGTGGGGTGGAAAATTAATGAAAAGGGGAATGCAGCAAGATGTGCTGATGATACAGGAGAAAATGTGGTGACAAGGCAAAACGTGAACCCTCTGCTGTTCCGTGGATCCTGTGCTCCTTTTGCACAACATATTCTAGCAAATATAGGTGCTGGGAAAAAGATGGAGATGAGCACTCAGGTCCTTAAGGTCTTCTGCTGCCTACAACTCTTCTCTCTTCCTTTTCAGGTTTTTACTACTAAGCTTTCTGCTTCCGTGCTGTACACTGTTTGCCCAAGAGATAACCTGGGCTGTTACAGACACGATATATATTGCAGCATATTTGAAATGACATTTGTATTTTAACGTTGGTTCCGTAAGAAATAAATTTTGATTTGTGTGCTCAGTTGCTTCCAAAGTTTATGTGGAGAGGATTTTATTCAGCTTATTCACACTAACACGATCAAGTCCATCAGGCCAATTTCTTGTCAAATAAAAGTCTTACAAGCAGGTGATCAGTTTGATTTTATTCAATCCAAAAGAAAGTATTTTCCACAAAAATATTGTAAAAAATATATTGCAGGGTATGTTATTTGGAATATTGATGTATCTTACTCCAGAAATGCTTGTTTTACAAAGTTGTGCTGCAGTTAATATGTTTTAAACCATGATTAGGATACCAAGTCAGTTGCACCGTGTCCACTCAGACTGCACAGAGGATGTTCTGTGGAGAAGATGCAAAGCAAATGCATTTCTAAACTCCTAAATAGGAGTAAACCATTTTGCGAATGATGTCATTCCCATACCAGCATGGTTTTATTACATAAAACTCAATCAAAGAATTGGTGGCAGTTTAAGTTGGAAAGCCCCTCTCGCATTTTTGTAAGACTACAGAATAGTTACAATAACACGGTGAGCCCACAGTTGTAATTTTATTTCTGTAAAGGAACCTTTATTAATAAAAGGTAGTATAGTGCCTACTAAAATACAGCAGAGCTCTCCGCTGGGAAGACGTCTCCTTAGATCCCTCAATAAATTTAACCCTCGAGATGCTCGGCTTGCTGCTTGCCCGCGCTTGCAGAATCCGGCTTTGTGCCTGTTCGTTACTTTTTGCCGTGGCTGTTGTGAAAACAGGAGGGCTCTTCTCCAGTATGGGAAGCAGGGATTTTTGCACACGTGTAAAATGGAAATATAAAGTGTAAAATGGAAACATAAACCCTTGGGCTGAGGAAAAAACAGCTGGCCTTAACAAAGAGGGACAGAAAAACAGGTGATAAACAGGTCCTAAAAACCACCCATCCATCCACGTAGGCTTAATTCACTAGCCAGTATAGGCAGCTTTTACACACTTATCTGGGTTACAGTGGAGAAGAAAACCCTCCCTATCCCCCCCCACAAAAAACAGCTTTGGTCTGAAGACAGTGATCAGATGGAATTAAATACTCGTACTGCAGGATTTTACAGAAAAGTCGCGCTGCATTCGCAGCAGCCAGAGCATCTGTTAATTGCAATGCACTGTTGATCAATATTGCAGTGTTTCTCATTGCTTTGCTTAGGGGTGGAAGTTGAATCCTAACATAGCCCATATGGTTCCCTGAATATGCCTTGGTTTTATAAAACACTTGGTAATACCTTCCTTCCTTTGCACTTCACGGATCGAGTCAGTGAGATCAAAGTGAGATTTGTGACAGCAGTTTTCTCTGCTACACGGTGATCCTTGTTTTGCTTAGCGGAACACACATTACCCAAGTTCTCCTTTCACTTATCCCCAAGTAGGTTTATGGTGATTGTGTTTGTTGTTTTTCCTCACGTACGTAAAAATACAATCCATACTTCACCCCCCAGCATCCACGGAGCCTCTGCAACCCGTTGCTAGTGCTGCTAATGCTGCTACACTTTATCCTCCTCTTTTTTTAGTACTAAATTCTAACCGCACTAAGAATAGACTCAACATACAGCTGATAAGGAGCAACACAGTTATAGACTCTACTGCAAGCCAATTAATTTCTTGATAATATTGATTAAAAGGCGTTTCATTCTGGCCTCCTCGCAGCAGCTTTTGCTTCCTTGGCACTAGTGTGCAACAGAGGTGACAACCTGGGACTCGCTGTGAGTGCAGTCCTGGCCTGCGGGGCTCAGGGCACATCGCTTTCGATAAAAGGAATGTCACTGTATTTTCTTTCAGTCACTGCCCACTGCTTCAGAGCCTGATCCAGGATGTCCTGGGAGAGCTGGTGTGCGTAGTCTAGCACCGTGGAGCTGGATGGACCTTTCCCGTCCAGCTTGGCTGCCATCAGGAAGGATTTCTCTCCTGGGCCACCGCTGTTTGCTGTCTCAATCTTCTCATCCTGGATAGTGTGTGAACTTGAAAAGGCATTCTTGGATTTGATGCATCCCATGGTACATTAAAAAAAAAAAAAAATCTGCTGACTTTAGTTCAACAGCATATTTTGATAACTTGGAAACAATGTCCTTTGTGTAGCTGCCTTGTAGCAGTGAGTCCCGTTATTCCAAACGGACAGAATGTCTCCCCTGATGCTTCTTTGCATCTGAAGCGATCTGTAGAAGGAACATTTCACATATGGCCAGTGTCAGACACTTGCTATTCTCCATGAGCTCAGAGGAAAGCTAAACCCACTCCTGAAGCCTGCAGGAGCAACTCTAGTACCTCTGCACATAACATGTTTTTACCAGTAACGTGTTTACTAGGCAGAACTTGGCTCACCAACCGGCCCTTCAATCCAATTCCCAACATGATACAAGCTAGTAAAACATCTAAGAGATTTACTCTTAGGTGGCAGATGCTTCACAGCCAGCTGATGCAAGAGTATCAGGTTCGCAGCGATACTCTCTCCTTTCTGCTAAATTGCCATGAAGCAAAAGACAACTTCCTTAACTACACAAGAAGCCCTATATCTTATACATTTATGTATATTTAATTTATGTATATATAATGCTGTGAAGCTTTGCACTGTGACCACTGCACACACTGATGACCCTTAAGATGCTCCCACAGCGGGCTCAGGGCCTGGCAGACACAGAGATTCAGTGAATTCCTATTGAGATAACACCTTTTGTACACTAATATCAGGTACCTATCTTATTCCAGTATGGAAATCGCCCTTTTTTTTGTGTCACTTAAAGCATGCCTATTGAACGATGACCTGTTTGGTTAGGCCACTCTGCTACTCACCAGCAGTGACAACAGCTCGTTCGCATGGTCCCAGGGCAGCGTGGAGACAGTCTTGGCACCAGGGCTCTGTAAAGGGAACTGAGAAATAAATGGAGTCCTGCAGACACTTGGGAAGAGGGCTCGGATACTCCCAGTGCTGCCATTATCACTGGAATAATCAATAATAGCCAAGGTGGCCATTTCTTAAAGGTTTCTGTCCACCACAGTCCATATAGACCACTTGCCTTCCTGGACTACTTGGAAAGAGCAACAGTGTGAGTTTTCCAGGGCTGATGGAGAAGGGAAGTACACAGTGGGATGGGGAAGAGGAATGAGACAGAGGATGACGCAGAACAGGGATAGAAAATTTCTACAGCTGCTCCCGGGAAAGCTCAGAGATTCAGACCTCTGGCGAGGTGCGAGCCTGAGGACACTGCCCAGGGAAGGCGCACAGCAGCCTGAAGGCACAGCACCTGCAGCTCGGAGCACTGCTTCTGTCTGGATTTGGGGGAACTAGGTCTATCTTTTTGAACCTGAGGAATTTGTTAGTGCTGGGTGCTCTTCTGGTCACAGCCATGCATGCAGGTATGGACAGAGGAGCTGGGCTCAGCCAGGATGTCATCCTCAAGAGCCCTGGCCAAAGCGGGAGCCCCTTGGCCACAGCAGCAACCCCTGGCTTAGGAGGAGGGAAGCGACTGCTCCTGGGAGCAACCTGGAGCAACCTCTAAGAGCCCAGCCCCAGTGATGCTCAGCACAGACGAGCGAGCGAGGACAAACAGGCTGAGTTGTTTAGCTGCTCCTTCACACTACTTGTTCAATACTTCCTTCAGTGCAACCCACGCTGCTTTATTTCAATTCCTAGTCGACCTGCTAATGGGCAACGCTGAGCTGACTGCTGCATTTACCCCAGGAGATTGCTCGCTGATTCCTGCCTGGAGGTTGACACTCCTAGGTCAGGATAAAGCCACAGGTGACCGTGTGCATGGGGGACAGGGGAGCTATGACTCAGTCCTTGAGGCTGGGCTGCGAGCGGCTGCATTTGGCTGCATTTGCGGTTCTCACGTGCGGCTCAGCGGCACCTCAGGGCAGCAGCAGGTCTGGAAAGGCCTTTGCTGTTAACAGCTGCCCAAATCCCAGCGGAGGCCAACAGGACTGAGGCTTCCCCGTCTCCCCACCCTGGTAAAGTCCACCCCAAACCCCGTGCATCCACCTGCCCCTCCGTCACCAGCACGGGGCTGGGAAGGGCAGCGGGGCCGGCGGGGAAACGCGCCGTGGTAGAGCCCGGCGCCCCGAGCACCGCGGCGTGGCAGGGCTGCCCCCGAGCACCGCGCGGGACCTGCTGCGGGGCGGGACGCGGCTACACCGGGCGCGCTGACCTACCGCTCTCCGGGCTCGGTGCTGCCCGCCGAGGCCGCAAGCAAAGGCATCCAGGCCTCGCCCCGGGGCCGGGCCCGCCCGCGCCGCTGCCCGCAGGCGGAGGGATCCCGCAGGAAGCGCCGGGAGCCGCCCCGGGAGCCGCCCGCAGCTGCGGCCGCGATCCCGCCCCGGGAGCCGCCCCGGCCCCGGCTGCTCCG
>JAVCKT010124115.1:0-20150 GCA_032273925.1 Rhynchotus rufescens
TTGCCAGGGTCCCAAAGGATTCAAGGGAAACTTGTTCTTTTCCTCCCCATTCAGAAGGAAAGAAAACCCTTGCACCAGCAGCCGCCTCGAGCATCGCAGCGGCATTTCTACAGGCTATCAGGCTAGAACAGCATTTCTCTGTTCAAGCCAGTGCCCCCGCCAGCGAGGGAGCCCTTCCCGCGGCCGCTGAGCGCGGCGGTGCCGGCGAGCAGCCCTGCCGCTCTGCGCCGCTGAAACGCGAGCCCCGCAGCTCTGCACGTGCCAAAAGCAGCTGCGAGACGAGCTCCCGGCGCCAAGCAAATGTTAGTCCAAAAAGAAAAATAGTTTGCTCGCCAGGGGCAGCACTGAATCATCGCGCTCGAAGCCTCCCCGCAGGCTCCACAGCCATCACCTGCTCGGCGCTTCGTGCTCCGACACGACACCCTCGGCGGCCTCCCTTCCTGTGCAAACCTGCAGGGCTTTCTGGCTGTAAAGCTGAGTTGCCAGCTGGTCCCGCCTGTCCCAGGAGCCCTGGGACACTCACCTGCACCTCCGAGCTCTGTCACCTTCAGGCTGGCTTGTCCTAAAGGCCACACAGCAGCCTAGACATCACAGCCCCTTGCTTAGCAAAATGGCTTTGGAGGGAGTCCTCAGCAAGTCACAGCTGCACCTGAGTAATTAGTGATAAATAACTTCCTAACGTGACCAGCACATTTGGTTTAATTAGCCCCACTCACCTGGAGTGAATTTACATTGCTAACGAACTCTGCAGAGGACAATCAATGCAGTCGTGGTATGCAGTGCTACCGGGCAAGGAGCTGCACAGGGATGCACATCCTGGAAATTTCCCAGTGCTTTAAAGCACAGAGCTGAGGGACATGTGTGATTGCTGCAGAAAGCAGAGCGGGGCCTTATTAAGGCTCCTTAGTCCTTCTCTGCACTGAGGCAAAGCAGTGGGGTTTGCTAAGGGAGGATTTAGAAAAACCCACAAAAATTCTTGCTACCAGGACATGACCAAATTGGAAATAATAACAATAATTATTATTATTATTATTTCACATGCTTGGAAAGAAATTCCTTCCAGACAGTGGAGGCAAATAAGGATTATCTAAATCAGATGCATAGAAAACCATCAGACTCCTCCTTGTATTTACAGTGTTTACGTACTCATGTACGCACTTACTTACTTAGGTACTCAGTGTTTACGTGATCACATACCCTCCTTCCCCTATGGCAAGGGCAGAGTATAGGTGGGCGATGAGGAGTGACATGCACGAGCCGGCTGGCTTTATTAAAAGAAAAAAAAAATCAATAAAAACTTAATCACAGAAGAATATGACCAACATATATCTGTTCCGCTGAGATGTTCGCGGGGGAATTTCAGTTTCAGCAATGAACCAAATTCGTTTCGAGTTAAACTAATATGGACATCTTGAATTTATTAGGGGAAATGAAAGCAAGCGGAACGCTCTGTTTTCAAAAGCAAAAAGACATTTAATAAAATTTCTCTCTCTCTGCTGTGGAACTAAGGGAAAATCCAGTGATGTATTATCCACGCAGCTCTGAAAAGTTATGGATTTGGATTTTTAACACGTTTTAGCAAGGCTTTGTCTTAATACTCTGCAAAGATTTGCTGTCATAACTATTTTTTTTCCTATTGTTAATCATTATCATAATGAAGGAAAATTATTTAGTTTGTGACTAAGAGAACTCGACTAAATATTGCTCTTAAAGCCATCCCGTGGGCACGTTGCCTGGGGCCGTTGCCTCCTATTAAATAACAAGTAGGGGTTATGGCAACCTGAAAATTGTTTTGAAATAGGAGGAAAAGGTAAAACCATTTCCCATAGATGCTCTTCTAGCTGGAAAAGGGCTTCGGATAAAAGCATTTTGCAGGAAGTGTCTTTTCCCCAGGAAGGTCCAAATCCGAGTGCTCTCACAAGAGAGACCCGCAGAGTTTGGTTCCCGGTGTCCCCGTCCTTTGGGTGTCCCCACGCAGCGGTGCTGGAGGAGACACCTCCTTAGAGACAGACAATAGCTGTGGATGTTCCTTGGAAGAACACGAGCACGACCGGAGCAGGCAGGGAGCTCCCCGCAGAGCACGGAAACTTAGTGTAAAATAAAATTCAGCTCTTAGAAACCCACCGGCTGCTAAAATTACACACAGCAAGTGCTCCCATTCATGGGCCACTTCCACTCTGAAAGACTCTCAGAAAACACAGAGCCTAAAAGAAGAATTATTTGCACGGCTCCCTCTCCTTCCCTCCAACCACGGCGGCTGGGCAGGGCTGCTGGGGACCCTCCTATGAGGAGCTGGGTTTTTCCTGCAAGTTTTCCTATGTGAAAAATAACTTCTCCCACAGGGGACATCTCAAGGAGGAACCTTCTGCCAGAAGCAAGAAAGGACAAGAAGGAGGGTCTTAAAAAAGCACCCAAGGAACCCAGAGAACCTCCCAAATGATGTGGAGGTTCCCACTTACAATATTCCCTACTTGTGAAATACGCCCGATGATCCACTCCATGCCCCTTCCTAAACCCGGGGTTTATCCCAGAAAATCACTGGGATAATGACACCATGCTCAGGGTCCCACAGGCCCCGGCTGATGGCTCTGCTAACGTGTATGTATCACCCTCACCTGGATCAATGCTGTCTGCTGCCCACCTGGATCAATAGCCTACGAATAAAAATGGATTCGGGACACAGGGATATAAAAAGATATATGAGCAAAAGGAAATCGGAAAAGCTAAAAAAAAAAAAAAGGAGAAAAAAAACAACCTCCCCCACAAAACAGCCTTGTAAAATGTGAAAAGGTAGAAAAAATTAATTCCACTACACAAACACCAAACTTATTTGCAGTGCAACTATTTTTAGATATCACATTTTAGTCACTAAGCTGCATTTATTCCAACACTGTTGGTTTTCCTGTTTTTTGAGTTTTTCTTTTTTTTTTTTTTTCCTAAACCATCTGTGGAAGCTTTCTGGCCACACATAGTAGCAGGCGGTCACTGCAGTCATTTCAATTAACAAGCTCTAATAAGTTTGCACATGTCGCAATATCCAGCCCTCCAAATCCACGTGCGTCCCGGGATGGCGGCGGGACCACTCGGGAAAGAGGCTCTCCATGAGGGTTGGAAAAGGGTGCGATGCACCCATGACGCATCCCAAAGGCTGGACCCATGTGCTGGCTTTTGAAATTCTAAATGGGAAGATGAAAGCTGCTTTCCAAGGAGATCCTTGGGAAAGATGGCAGAGGGAGGAAGACTTGAATGCAGCCCCCACGGCTCCTATGGAGCTGGTTCCCTCGCTGTTGGGTTTGGCCAACCCTTGGGTAGGCGGGCGAGCGTCGCACTGCAGAGCATCTAATCATCACACACCTAATACAAGGAGATGCAATTGAACCTGATCTTCATTAGCGAGCAGAAGCATCCTGCCAGCCAAGATTAGTATTGATTAAACCATAACAAGAGTAGGGCTTGCCAATGAGGGCTCCATGATCTCATGAGAAGGTGAGGCCAAGCACTGTGACACGCGCTGCAGGGACGAGCGGCTCCGACCGCCTCATCCGTCCTGTTCAGAAAAGGAAATTCAGCTCTGTGCAGTTCAGGAAATTACAATCATTTCGGCATAGGGTTGGATTGGCCAGGTGCCTGGAGCAGGGATCAGCCGCCCTTGGAAGGCGGCTCCGTTTTCCTTTTAACTGTCTGTGTCACTCCTTCTCTTCTGCATTAATGACACCAAAGGCCGCCATGCTGTCCTGCTCCCCCCTGCCCATGATGTGGTGCCCATCAGGAACATCCTGCACTTCAAAAAGCAGGCTGGAGTTTTTTAATTTCCCTCCTTGCACCGAGTGGAGGTGGAAATATAGGAGCTGAATAAATAGATTAGATTTATTGGCTCATCCCCCGAGTGAGGTGTAATAGCTCCACCACTCCAATCCTACATTTCCTTTACATGGAAATGATTGGATTTATTACTTGCCATTTTTAGATCATATTAAGTCAAGCCATAACAACTAAGCACCCTTCAGGGCTTACGACAGATTAGGAAACGCTGCTTGAAAAACAGACATGCAGGGGGACGAGAGGCAACAATGCAAAGCTTAGGAGAAATCGTATTTTCAAGACTCCTGATCCTATTTAAGTGGTGTTTTAAAATGCCCAGGCCAGCTTCACAGAGCTGATACGTTGATACGTTTTCAATAAAAAGCTACTAGCAAAGAACAACGACCAAAAAGGACAATTACTAATTTCCTTAAAGCGAGGGCAGGATGCAAAGGAAGCCCAAGAGCCTTTGGCTCGTGGCTTTGCAGTTGCACCATGTGGAAGAGCTCTCTGCTGCCAGCATTGATGTTATTTTGCTGCAGGAAAGTGGGAAAGGGGGGAAAGAGGGAACAACTTTTCCAGGCTAGTGCTGAGGAGATTATCTCCCAATGCAAATGGTTATACTTTATGGAGAGATAAGGTCGAGAAACATAACACAAACAGGTCTCCTACAAAGGAGATTTATGCTCAGCTGCCCCGTGCAAGCAGAGCTACAGCACACACAAAATTACAGGCAATGAAAAACATGCCTATAGTTAGAGGATGTCTTTTCATACCTATCTGCAAAACGTTCTTTGGAACGCTTAATGAGAAAGCCATTTCTGCTCCTCTCAAACCGTTTCCTTAAGAGTTTGTGTGCTCAGTTCTCAGCCCGGGTGAGTGGACCAGCAAATGCCACACTTCCCATTCCCACTTCAGAGGATTCCAGCAGAGGCAGGAATTTCCAACCATTTTATCTGCAAAATACTGCTGCCATTAAACCTCTAAGGCAGACTAATTGCACCAACCCCCAGCAAAGCTCCATGTCATCTGGAGTGAAATGACTGCGAGCGCAGGCAGATGCAGGGCACCCTTCCAAAGCATGGGCTACACCCATAAACCCTTTCTTGCTTTGCCTATAAACTCCTCTATTGGACTCCTCAAGATCATTTAACTCCCTTTTTGCAACTAATTCCAAAGACTGGACATTGCCAGAAATTTACATTAAACTCCCTTACCTTACACATGATCCTATAAAGGAGGGCCATGGGAATTTGATCAAATTGCCCACTAAATGGCAATCGCTAAGTGGATCGCGCAGGCGCCTTTAGGGCTCAGGGCCACCCAAGGGACCAGCAAAGCTCGGCCGCCCCTTGGGTGCCGCGTCGGTCACACAGGGATGTCACAACACGCTGCACAGCCGCACTGCTCAAACCGGACAGCTTGTGTGTGCGCTACGGTCAACAGAAAGGGTGAAGACCAGAAGAAAGCCCATGGCAAGCAGCAACGGGAAGAGTAAGAGCAGAAGACAAAGAAACCAGGCTGCAAGGTCACTAATTCCACTAATTCCACAGCAAAGAAGGTGGGTCTTCAGAGCTGAAATAGGCAACCAGTAAACACTGCCATATATTTACGATGAGGAACTTAAAGGCTCCCTGTGTAGCAAGACAACCGACTTGAGAATGCGACAACCAGTTGCACCAATAGCTTCTCTCTCAGCTGCTAAGATCTGAACAGTCGCACTTTTGTAATCTTACAGGGAAAACAGCTCCGACGCCATCTGGTCGCATGTTTGTGGCCAAGATCGTTTAATGGAGCCTGTAATGAAAAGTTGGGCATCCTCCTAAAAATCCAAATTATGTCAGCTGTGCCGCAGTGTCACTTGTGCTTCAAGGTGAGGGACAGTTGCCAGGTGCTCGCTCTCAAGATAGGAGCTGTGCTGTCTTGCTTAGGAGACCTAGTTTGCCTGTTTGTTTTTATGGCCCTGAATAATCCTACCCCTTGCTAGGAAAAGAAAGGAAAAAAAAACACCATTAATATTGGATTGTTTGCTAGGAATCAACACAGGAATATATAGCATTGGGTTTCTATACTCACCAGGCTGAGCTGGTGGGGAAAAAGCAGTATTTAGACCTGAACTATAATCTACACAGAAGTCGGTGCAAAGGGAGGAAAGCTCTACAGAAATCCACAGACCTGCTTTGGCATAAAATCAGTTGCAGAGAGGATGTTGTGCTTTTTGCCTTCTCCTCTTCCAATGACCCAGACATCTCACATATTAGATATTATCCCAGCAATTTAGCACCAGGTTTAAATTGCTCTGTCATCTCGGATTAGCGCTCACCATTCATGCCAACGTAAACTAAATGGTATCTCTCATGAAATACGTGAAAACAAACAGGATTGCAGCGACAGCAACAGGACAACTTCTGGCCTGTGAGTAACTAGATGGTAGGTACTTTGGGCCCTGGAGCCATCCATTTGGACATGTTAATCATGGAATCATAGAATCCTCAAGGTTGGAAGGGACCTCCAGGGATCATCTAGTCCAGCCCCCCTGCACACGCACAGGGTCACCTGGAGCATAGGGCACAGGCTGTGTCCAAGCCGGTTTGGAACATCTCCAGAGAAGGAGATCCCATAACTTCTCTTGGCAAGAGCAAAGACTAAGATACATAACCTCAAAAGAGCAGCACTCACAGATATTTTTGGGATGACATTAGAGGTCCCAGAGTGCCACCAAATCATGCCCATCTGGACTCCTCCATCGCTCCAAAAGGAAAAACACACTGGGAGAAATACAGCCCTATCCTCAGAGTGACAGGGAGGAAGTAACATCAGGAAATGCTTTTTTTTAATGACAGAAAAATGCTGGCCAGTCTTGGGCTCGGCAGCAGTGGAGACGCTATTACTTTCCAACCTAGAAAGAGAACTATTTCATATAGTATCACATATTTTGATATGTTCAATGTAGCTCGATTTCTGCATATATAAAGAAATAAAGAATGCCTCCCCAGCCTGCGCTGCGGCTGCTTTGCAAGCTTTGCACACAAGTCCACTTTGTAAGGCTGCACTGTGTTACTATTGTACACGACGGACTGCAGGCTGAACTGCCAGCAAAAGGGAATGTAAATGAAGATATTAAAATCCCATCGGGTTTGTTTCCAGATTTAATACTAAATTCAACATCTTCATTTGACTGTTTCTCAGAGTATATGGAAGCTAAATAGAAAAGTGCCCCATGAAACACTGTTATGCAGAGACTTCACTACACCGTTTGCTTTCTAATCCATAAATTTGACAGCCTTTTTGCTCAAAATACCCTTAAAGATGGGAAGAATATAGAATGCCTTATTTCCTAGAGATTTACAGTTTCATCCTCCCAGCGTACTCCTGTTGACCGAAACCCATTTACAAGCTCCATTACTGAGAGCAATTGGAAGCCCCTGGAAGGTCTTAGCTGTAAGTGCGGTGCCTGTCTTGGGCCATCCCGAGCCTCCCTTCCAGGAGCTCCCACTGATGTTGGTGGGAACACAGAGCGTGGATCAACAACCCCAGCAAGTGCAATCGGCTCCTACACTGCTCTGACCCAATGAAGAGAAGAACCAACATTTCTAGGATCCAAACTCCAAGCAACCCAAACCACCTCTGGACAGGGTAGCAAGTGGATGGCTTTGGAGGATGACCATTTACAAGTGCAGGACCATCCAGCCCTTGAAATCAGCTCCCAGTTATGATGATATGCTTTAGCTTCTCTCTCTGTCTCTCTTTTTTGGTCCAATTTCTAGGTTCACGGCTTTCTGAAAGGAGACAGTCACTCATCTTGTTTTGGAATAAAAGGAGATGAGGGAGAAGACAAATGAGGTGAAGACGTCTCTCTGAAAATGCTTTCTAACACCATTCCTCTTGCTCTATTGCTTATTTGTCAACTCCTCCTTTTAAATAGAGCTAATCTCTATTTTTCACACATAATGTTTCTTATCTTTCCCCCATCCTGCTGCTTCCATGCTTAATAAAAGGTGTCTAAGCTACTTACAGGGCCCTAGTTATTAAAGCATGTGAGCCCCTTGCCACTCTATCTTCATAACAGCCGTGGCAGCCAGGAGAGCCCTATTACAGTCTCAGGCCCCGAACATCAGGGATATTTCGGGGCTTGTCACGGAGATAAACGGGATTAGATGCCCCATGGCATTCTAGGCTCAGAGCTTCCACTGTGTCCCTAAAAATCACCAAGGACATCTTCACCCTCGGGCACACGGGGTGATTTCCAGAGAGAAACAAAAACCTCCCTGTCTCCCTGTTTCCCTGGTGCTTCCAGGCTCCTTTGGGTGGTCAGAACAGGCAGGTACCAGGAAAACCCTGCATGGGAGCCCAGGGCAAGGCCTCGCGCCGACACCAAGGCCTACAGCGCTGGGTGCTACCCGGGACAGCAAGGCTGGAATATTTTCCCTTATTGCAGCCGAGGAACATGTGATTTTTCCCCATTGCTGTCACTAAAGAGCCCCAAGTAACCCCAAAATGCTACTCCAGCTTCACATCGCCCTGGCACACGGGTCTGAGCAAAGTGAGGTGGTATTTTCCATTTCCTCAAAGCAATAAGCTCTTAAGATACGTGTTAGTTCAGGCTTTCCAGGATATAAATTAACTCCAGTATTAAATCATCCAAAGCAAAGCACCTGAGCACTCTCCACGTCTCCTTGCTGTCTAAAAAGCAAACACTCTTTGATGCTTCTTACTTTAAAGCGGCAGAATTTTGTCTGGAAATGGCCCATTAAAGTTCTCTAAAGTGAAGAAAAAAAGAAAATCTATTTCCAGACTCAAATCAATATTTTATTATTTAGTCTGTATACTGAAAAATGTCTTGATCCTGATGCAGGAGACTTTTGAGTTAACTTAAGGTGCTCTAAGAGGTTAAAATTGGGATTTGTATTAAGAGTTACAAACATATCCCAGTGTGTGTGTGTCTGCATGTGTGTGGCAGGCAGAAGGACTGAAGATTAGATTAACCCCATGAAGAATTTTATGGATTTTTTTTTGAGTTTCATTACCCGTTTTGTCCCTGACATTAACATGCCAGCACATCCCTGCGCATTATTCCCACTTGTCACGTCAGCAGTTCTTGTAAATAAGAATTTACAAATTGTTCCTTGGATATTAGTTTTGCTAATTTGACACTTTTGTAAAGTAATTTTATGCCTAATAGGAATTCAAAGAGCTCCCGCTTCCTCGCCTGAATTGCCTGTTTGCAGCAACCTCAAACAGAAGCATTTTATCAGCTTAGCTTGACAGAGCGAATTTCTATTATCAGAAGAAAATGAACTTCCCCTACCCGATTTTAGGTTCCAAATTGTTTCAGCGCCTTGTGCAAATCTGGAAGATGGAGAAAACGCAGCCCATTTCCAAGCTAATGTGGCTGAAAACCACCCCGAATCTGCGCCTCTGCAGATAAACGCCTCGGGTTTGCACACAAGGACAACAAAACTCTAGCAAAATAATTAGTAGGATTTACAGTCCTGCTCGGAGCGCAGGGAGACCCGGGCAGATTTCAACATGCTGCTGGAGGCCGCGCGTGTCCAGGGGTTGTTGGGTGGCTTTTGGTGCAGAATGGCAGAATTTGGCCCGCCAAGGAGGCCAGTTGGGGTGACGAAGGCGCTGGGCTGCTCTGCGCTTCCGCACATCCCACCCGCTGCCTCAAACCTGGCACCACAGAGACCTGCGAGTTTGGGACAGCAGATTCCCATCCTCTTGGGCTCCTTTAAAGAAAATCAATCAGCATATTTCCCTTAAATAGAGCAAGGCCAAACCCAAATGCTGCCTTGCCCATCACCAAAGCCGTCCTGCATCACCGAAGGTAACAGTGAAGCTTCTTACCGGCCTGGCGCTTCCCCTGCACCTTCCAGGCAAATAAAATCCAGGACTAAGCAATTAGTAAACCCCACAGTTCATTCAGCATTCCTGGTAGCCCGTTTCCCTGTTATTTGAGCCAAAACAGTAAGTGATGTCATCAGGAGGCAGAGAAAGCGATTGCTCACTGGGAGCAGGGGTAGGAAAGGTCAAGTGCTGATTTCCTCCACGCTTCCTCCACGCGGGGCCCAGATCTTTTTAATTATATTTCACGGTACCCTGCGCTTGGGCAAGGGCATAAAATATATTTATAGCTCACTTCAACTCGTGGTAATGAAGCGGCCACCCTCCACAGCACCTCTGCTAATCAGCTGAGGACGTCCTGCGCCTTCCCTTTAGAAATGCAATAAAAACAACCCCCGGCTCCATCCTTCTCTCCAGCAGCAAAGGGGAAGAGCACAGATGTCTCCGGGTACCAGCTCAGGCTGTATCGGTTCACCTGGGACACCTGCAAAAAAACACCATTTCTCCATTGTGTTTTAAAGGGAATTGTTGGGGCTGCAGCGTGTGGCTCAGTTATCTCCAGCACTTTGACAGCTGTATCCAGACGGATGCTCAGTTTGCACCAGAACAAACACAAACCTTATTGCCCTTAGCCTTGATTAAGCAACAGTGTGAGCTCCAGCCTGCAGATGCCGTGGACTTTTGTGGGGGGTTGCTGCTTGCTTTTGCTTTTTCTTGTTGTTGTTGTTATTATTATTATTATTATTGCTATGTAGCTTGGAATATTATAGAGCAGAGACAGACATAGCTGGGATGCTTATCAGGGCACTACTGGCAAAATATGAGTAGAAATGGAAAAGATTAAAGCCTCAAATATTCACAGTGAATATTTGGAAAGGGGAGCTGCTCCCCTCCCTTTTCTTTTTCTTTTCCCTCCCCTTGTATGTGATTCTCTTTCATTTGGATCTCTTCTGTTGTAAGAGCTTGAGAGTGTAATTTAGCATTCATATTTAACTAGGTATCTGTGGTGTTTCCGAGCCAAATTAGCAGGTTTATTACCTCCTGACACGGCAATATTCTGTAATATTCCTCTCCACGAACATCTCCAGAGAATACAGCAAATCCTGAAATTGGGGCATGCCCCGTTTTCAGCTGACACACGCACACATTCCCTCCAAGAAGCAACATCTCTGAGGTCCAGGTTTCCATGAATCCACACCCTTGACTCTCTGCACCCCCCTGAGAAAAATCACAGCCTTCATTCTTGGCAAAGGGGGACACATTTGAGCCGTTTCCCCCCTTATGGCCATTTTTCCTGTTTTGTTTAATCTGGTGGCTCTCAGGCGGAGCCGGGAAGGCGACAGCGGCCGCTGTTTCAAGCCGCAGGTGCAGCTGAATTCAGTCAACGCTGAAGCGCCTGCGTCCCTCTTGGAGGGACAGTCCTGGCACATGCAGATAAGGCTGCCAGGTTTTGCATGCAAATACAAGCTAAATAACCAATTCAAGGCACTTAGGAGGAAAAACCAAACCCCTATTTCTCTCTCCTCCTTGTAGGCTCTGTGCTCGTGGCCAAGATGCCCCCCCGGCACAATTTCATGCCCACTCCAAAAACAGGCAGCCCAAATTAAGCCAAGTTTTTCGGCCTATCCTAACCATAGCTCCACCACCTAATCACAGCACTTGATGCTGGCCTCACGCTTTACAGAATGGGGTCCTATGAAAGCTCATTGCTCCTTTCTATTTGCTTTTACATAGTGGAAGAAATTCAGCTCAGCAGCATCTTGACTACTTTTGTGGTTTAATGAGAATGAATTTCACTCCCACATTTCTTCTGAAGATGGGTAAAATGAGGATTTTCTTCCCTCCAATGCAGGAAACATATATATATATATATATATATATATATATATATATATATATAAACAGAATCAAACACCGAGTATAGCCTGGAAGGGAAGGGAAGCACTGGAAAAAGCTTTGCAGAGATTACACCATGCTAGATGTGCAAGAAGCTGTGTTGGTCTGAAAGGAGAAAGTGAAATTAGAAGGGGAAAAGGGAGCAGCGTAAGGGAATCATCTGCAGACAGCGGCTGCGCGCCAAGCGGCAAGGCTTGGCCAGGGCTGCAGCCAGTTTGCTCTAAGTTTTTCTTGCTAGGGGAGCAAAGCACCCCGATGAGCTCAAATGAGGAAAGACACCCTGAAACGCCCCAGACAGTGCAGCCTGCCAGGGGCCACAGTTTGCCCATGCCGTTCCCAAGCTCACTGCACGTGCTGGTGGGTACGGCAGGGCAGCGCCGCTCTCGGTGCCCACAATGTCCCCACACGGTCCCAGCAGCGGCAGCAGCCACCCAGGAACCGTTTTCCTCTTATGAGGAGCCCCAAATATCAGAGCCCGAATGGTGCAAACTGCTCCGCATGGAGAGGAGTTAGTGTTAACTTCAGCAGGGAGGAGTGCAGCGGATCCACGGATCAGGCTCTTCCAAAGAGCCACAATGGAAGTTTTCAGCTGCCCATCTCCCCTATCACCATTTTGGTCCCCATCCATCCAGGCCCAAAACCTCAACCCACACGAGGCCTCTTCAGCCGCCCACAGCCACATCCAGCGTTGGCAGTAAACGCTCAGCTGAGCGACTGCCCCTTCTGCCAAAGCACAAGTCCTCGAGGAGGTTCATGCGCCGATTCCCTCGTGCTGAGAACAAGCCCTGCTGACGCTTCTTTCCAAGACAACTGCCAGCACTTATTCCTTGCAAAACATGCCCGTGTCACCCAGCACCTCGGGGAGCCGGTGCTTCCCTGTGTGTCCCCAAACAGATGTACACAGGCTGCTCTCTGGGCACTTTGGAAAGCTGGAAGCCTTTTTTTCTTTCCCTCGTGACAAAATACAGTGTGAGCTGTTGAAACTGAGAAGCCTGATCTGCCTTTTCCACTCACACCTGGAACTCACCGCTTAGGAAGACGTGCTCAGCACGGCTGGTGATGAGCCATTCGGGTTTGCACTTTATAATCCAGGCTTAAGGCCAGCAGGGTAGGCTAGTGCTCTCCCTGCTGCACTCACCCATGTGGTCTGGTACCCAGGACTTCCTTAAGATCCAAGCATGCACAAACAAATCCATGTGTGTGTCACTCAACCAGAACTGCCCCTGTTGGGCTGAGTATTTTTATGTATTGGGGGTTAAACACATTGGGTCCTCCTACAAAGACACCTTGTGCTGAGCTTGAAATGGGAAGTGTCTAGAAATCTTGGGAATTTGCACAGCTTCCAGGATGTTCCCAGCTCGTAACAGTTAGAGCAATGACTCATTTTCAGGAGAAATATGCAATTGTCTAAAACCAGCTCTCATGTAGCATTAATTATCCGCATGCACGTTAACACGTGTGAATTCCAGCTATTAACATCTACAATTATGAGGGCTTTTAGATGACATCAGCTTTCCAGTGGGCAGCCACCTATAAAATATATAAATTAAAATTGAAATTTGATGGCCACAGCCTAAACCCCATGGGATTTACAACAGCTGCATGTGCAGCTTGCAGTCTTTTGGGGTGCAAATGGAGATTTTTGGGCCAACTATTTGACATTCCTGTAAAAACACCGGAGGCACCGTGCTTGAAGTCTAGTCCTGACAGATTCTGGAGGAAGGGCCTGGCAGAAGGCAGGCGAATTCCTCTGCACAGGGAACTCGGTCAGGCCTTAGGATCCCATTCCACATGTGCCACTTCTTTGAATAAGACTGTATATAATTATATACGAATATTTGCACACAAATGTATTTTCTCTCAAAACACTTTGTATGAGATGAAGGACACAGCTCTGCGCCTCAAAGCATTCACCCCAAAAGAGGCCAGTGAGACTGAAAACAGTGCATTATAATTCCTTGAGATGTGAGAAAGAGACAGCTCAAAGAACAGGTTCTCTGGCAATTCAGGGCTGTAGATTGGAGCTGGGGGTTGAGCTCTTCTCCCAAGCATGCTGAACACCAGCACAGGATATTATTTCCAAGGTGGATTGCTGCAGCCTCCCTGTTTCCCAGCGGTGAGATTACGGAGGCCAGATCTGCCCGTGTGAAGCAGCAACAGCCTCAGGCTAGTGGAAAATAAATGCATAATCCGACCTCCAGGCTGCAAAGGCTACGGGAGAGGGCTGAGCATCCCCATGCAGCGGTGTTCCCGCTTGCTCAGTTCCCTTGCAGTGCACATGAGCTCAGTTTGAACCCAGGTATGCAGCAATTAAAGAAAATAATATTGCTTACAGGTAAATTTATGCTTGAAACTCAGATGCAGGGTGATGACCACTGTTTTTTATCGTGTCTTGCATAAGTTATAAGCCCCACATTGATTGTGAGGGTGCTTTAGCAAACTGAAAAAGATATAATGGGAGTGGGAAACATCTTGCTGGCCTTGTGGGCTCAACTGAGGTCATTGCCACTGCAAAAGAACAACGATCTGTGCATTATGGTCTGCTAAAGTAATATGTTGCCTATCAAACACGTATTTTGTTTGAGGCTTAAAAAAGTAATCTCCAATATGGACCACAGAGAAATAAAGGTCTGTTTTTCTAAAGCGTGGGAAAAGACAAAGAAAGGCATCATAGCTCTAACTGGCATCTCAAAATAAGCATCACTTTGGCATACTTGATTTTGCTTAATATTCTTCTTGTTGTTAAGAATACTTTTATTAAATTGCTTCTCCACAAGGCTATTTCTGCTTATCAAAGTTTTCCCCCAAATTTTGCTCTTGTAGAGGACAGCCACTGCATTGCCAGCGGAGGTGGTGGGCGCTGAGGCTGTGGGTGCTCTGCGTTAACCTCCACCAGAAGCTGGATGTCAGAGGTTAATGAGGATGTCTGAAACCCACTGAGACACCAGCCTGAGCAACCAAGGCTGTAATGGCCTTTTGAAAATGTTTGTTATCATTTTTTAAGGCAGGTGCAAATAAATTAATTGTGAGCTTTTAAAAGCATGCCTTTTCTGTGGTCAACCCTGGCCACACAGCTACAAAGCACTCTGCAGAGATGCCTTGCCTTGTCTTTCTATTCAGCATAAAAGCACTTAGGCTTGGTTATCGGCTTCCTGAAGGTCAGGTTTATTTCTTTACCTCTATTATGTACTGCTTGAAATTTCCAGTTCCATCCTTCTGGCTATTACAGCTCCCTTCCCCAACTCCTATTCTTTTCACGACAGCCCCATGTGATGACTGTTGAGAAAGGTAAGAGGCCCACGATTCTAAATGCCTGACCTTCGACCAAACCTGATAATGGATATGGTTTCTGAAGCACAGGTCAGCTCAATTTTGCCAATAAACCATTTATTTCCAGTGACCATCGGACCTTGAGTGCACTGCAAAACAGATCCTTCAGGGAATAATAAAACAAAGGGTCATCCTTACCATTTTAGAAGGGACGCTGTGATTTGGAGAACGTTTGCCCACAACATCTCAAGCATCATAGTCTAAAGCCTTCATTGCTCTACAACGTTTGCTGCCTGCTGCACAAAGCTGAGAGTTGTGTCTAATAGGACCTAATAGGAGGTTTCCTTTCTGTCTGCAGTCTTTTTGGAAGGGAGCAGAAGCAGCCATGTCCCAAAACCTCCCCGTCTCCAAAGGACTATCCAATCACCTTCACCACATTCCTCGGCTTACGCTCAGGGCACCGTGCCAAGCTTGACATCAGCCCCTCAGGCGCAGCACTGCCGTGGCAAGACCTGATGACGCTGTGCTTGGACAAGCTGTGCCCGTGCCAACGTACACGATTTGCTGACCCAATTGCCTGCCAACCTCCCGGAACGGCTTGAGTGAGAGGCAGCTCACAGCAGCAAAGCGAAACGAGTCACTCTTGCAGAAACGCAGCCGGAGGGACAACAGCTCCCCAAAGGCAACACTGGATGCAAACAACTCAGCGATACGCACGGGAAGGAAGGCAAAAACCTGCAGTATTCGGATACCCCAGGAGTGAAGGCTCCTGAGATGAATGGACATGGTCTGACTCACCATCAAAGCTTCTGTGCTGAGCTGTTAGGATCATCTGCACGGAGCGACCCGCTTCCTTCGTCATGGCTTCAAACTCGCTGCGGCTTTTGTTGGCGAAGTTCTCCTCCATCTCGCTGGTGCAGCACGTGTAGCCTTGCGGGCAGATTCGCAGGTGCTCCCCTGAAACAAGGGAACACGGAGTTGAAGGGCCTGCTAGGGAAAAGGATGAATTTCCTCCCAGGTAACTCAGCACAAAGACTTGCCAATATGGTCGGATTTTACTCTCCTTTCCCTAGTAGCATGGATCATGAGGTCATGATCCAAAACTGCCAACAAGACAAATCCAGCAGGGAAAGATCCTGGGAGTTGCGAGGGGGCAGAAATAGAAGTGTCTACTGCCCCAAGTCTGCGCTATATGCCCTGAGCAGGCGCCAAAATCTCTGATTAAATGACACGTTAATGACAGCATCTCCCAACAAGCCAACTAAGAGGAAGGCCAGGGACAACTGCATGTCCTACAGCACCTCCCAGCAACCCCAGTTCCAACGGAGGTCAGGGCAACAGCACATCTGACACCATGTCCCAGCAAACCCAACTCGGATGGAGGCCAAGGACAGCACCACATCCCACTCTATGTCCCAACAACCCCAATGAGGATGAAGGCCATGGACAATAGTACGTCCTACAGCGCATGGGCAAGCCAGGAGGCCAAGAAGCCCCTTCCTTTCCCTGCTGCAACCCAGGGTTTGCACCCAAATCCACCCATCCTATAGGGTCCAGGAACCAAGGGCACAATTCACATGAGGATCACAGCGTTCTCTGCAGTTGCTAACATCAAATTGAGCTCGACACTGCCCCAACCAGAGTGCAAACCGGGAAGCCACCCATGCTGCAGACACCAGGGCTAGCGAACCACGGGCACCCTCCTCCATGTGCCCACTGCCAGCAAACACACACCATCTTCCCATTTTCTGATCACTTATCAAGAATATTGGCTTGCTCGGCTTAGGTTTGCACTCAGTTCCAGGGAAAGGGGTGAAGATTAAGCATCCTGCCTTAGCTCGGAGGTTTTCCTCCCAGATAACCAAGCAGGCACCGCGTTGCACACATGGAGGGGGCAGCAGCCAAGCGGCAGCGACCACAGCAGAACAGCTCCCCGCTCGGCCCGGGGCCGGCCCCAAGCGATGAGCCAAGACCAGCTAAGCCAGAGGTTCTCCTCCTTTCAATCCCTGTTTTCCTGCTCTCCAGTGGAACTTAGAAGGATACCCGAGCACTGTTTAAATGCCTCGCACTGTCTCAGCTGGCTTCATAATTTGCAGTAGAAATATCTTTTCCAGCAGTTTGGCAGAGAGCTGTGGAGTGATTCAGGGCCAAATCCACACGTCCCACAGCAGCAAAGGGTCTCTGCTCCTTGGAGGAGCTCGGAGCACCCAGAGCAAGGCTGCCCGTGCCCTCTTTGGTGCCTGTCCCCAGCGCTGGCAGGCGCTTCCAGGCGTCCTGAGCACAACAGCTTCTCACCACGTTCCCATTAAGATTTTGCATCAAAATCAAGAGGCTTTTGGCTCACAGCTTCCTGCGACCCAAAATAAGACTGAACTCCAAACCTGCGGCTCCTCTCTCAGATACAGCTTCACTGGAAGCTTCTTAACAACCCAAATATTACTTCATGGGAGGCAAAGCAATTTATTAGGCAGAATCTTTCCCAATTTCTTTCTCAGAAAAAAATATCTACTAGAGAAACTATGAGGCTTTTACACCAGCAGCTTGTGGCCTGGAGGATCACAGTGTGGAAAAAGGATCTTGGTACTGAACTGAAGATTAAAGACGCTCTTCCCACTAAGAAGAGTTATAGGTGATGGCTTTTGGTTTATTTTGACTTTAAAAAAAGAAAGGTTCCTGGGCAGTAACTCATATAATCCAAGACAGGAACCTGAGGAAGGGGTTGGTCAAACAAGAAAGGCCTCTCCAGACGTTGTGCTGAAGCCCCATAGGGAAAAGGCGACCCTGCCCTTTGGGCTGAGCCCCTTCCCACTGTGCCATGGACGAACGTGTCCACTATCAGCAAACTGCTTCCCAAGGGAAAGGGAACAGAGAAACCTCAGGCAAAATCCGTCTGCTGGGGAGAAACGGAGTGGTTTCGCAGCTGGCAAAGACACCCCCATCTTTAGACACTTATCAAACAAAAGAAGCCACTCGAGCTAAATCCAATCCTGAGGGTCTGCCTAAAAAAACACAATGCCTATGCCAAAAATAAATTAGGCTTAATTACAGTCATTAATCTTGAATTCCATAAGTGCCTGTACTTCTCAGAACTTTAGATAAAAATGCATGCAATGAGTTGTCTGAGCCCCGCACATCTAGGATCATCTTTCCTTTTCATCTCTGTAAAAAGGTTTTAGGTATTTCCTACGGAGAGCTGCAGGTTAATGCCATGAGTCAGGAGCACCTGTACTTCTTCTGGAGCTGTGCTGTGCACGTTGAAGTGAAGGGGGAAATCCTGCCTGTCATGGGACTTTCTCAGCTTGCACCTCTGGAAGGTCTCACAAATGCTCAGTTTTACCCCAGCTGCTGCTCTTTGGGTGACGTTTTGGCCAGCAGAAAGTGCTGCACAACCACGGAGGCCACTGACACAACTCGAGCCATCCCGAAAGCACCAGGGGACCTCCCGAGAACGTGAAATCGCAGACTTGCAGCTTATGCTGTTCATCAGGGAGGAAGGAACCTGCTTCCAGGCGGGTGGAACCACCACGTTTCCACCTTGTGCAGCAGCTCCCGGCTCCGGGTCTATCCCGGCGGGAGCACCGAGCCCTGCAGCATCCCGCGGGATACGCTCGGAGCGCGCCGCCCCCAGGCCCCGCACCGGAGCGGGGTATTTGAGGAAACCTCTGCTTGGGAAGTTAATGAAAACGTCGCTGTTCCCCTCGGAGCGCCGGGAACAGACGACCGAGCAGGGCTGCCAGGATCCGTCTCGCGGCGAGATGAGCGCCGGGTTTGTGGGGGAGCCTATTTATAACTCTGACAAACAGCTCGCCCAGTCATTTCAGACTTAATCACAGCTGTCTGCCCCGCTCCCGGCAGAGATGTTTTCCAAAAAGTACGTGCCAGCACCAGAGGAACAAAAGCAAGCGAACCGCATGCAAAAGACTGCACCCCCTTGCTCCCCAACCATCAAACAGCCCAAGAGCACAGGCAGGCAGGAGTCGGGGCCCGGGAAAGCCTTTGCAGTGGAATTGCAGGGTCATTACTCGTGGCACCGCACGGCTATAGTTAAGCAGTGTTGCCACTTCACTGCAAACCCCTGTTTTCATCGGGTTGCCAATTTAGCAGAGGCTTTAAAATACAAGAGTCCTAAAAGTTAAAATACCCACAGTGGCTACAGCTCAGCTTTCCTCGGGCACGTTTGTAAGTAGGTTGTTAATTGCTATGCATTTAGGGGCCTTTACATTTAGCATAAAGCCTGCCTTAACATCTAGTGCCGAGTTTCCACTCGGTGGGACACGGTGGTTAGTTTTTTCCCTGTATTTCTTTGTATTTTCCCTTCTTTCCAACAGGACCTTCGTGGGGTCACACGAGGCGCCTTTCTGCTGCACTAGCCCCCTGGCCCTGCGTTTCCAGCCCCTTCCTCCCTTCCTCCCGCCTCTTCATCACAGCTCTCACCGCAGCACGGGCACCCACACGGCTGGGACCACCACAGGGCGAGCGAAAGCAGCAGGAGAAATACCTCTGTTGGGTATTTTTATCCCGGCAAACATTAAATAGAGCCTCCTGCAACATTTCCAATTGCTCGGGGGAAGCAGAGCGCTGTTTACACACGTAAACACGTAGGAAAAATGTGTTTGCTGTTTTCCAGGCAGCTCTGGCTGAGGCTCTGCATCCCTGGACACGAGTGAGTTCTCCCTTCAGACCACCCAGCAACAAGGGGCCGCCTCTCCGGGCCCTCGACCTGGATGTCACCGGCACCAACGGACACCTTCTGCGAGCACAAAAAACCACAGCCATCCAGTATGGAAAAAAACACCAGAAAACTGAGAGTTTAAAGGCTTGCGAGTCTGGAACTCAGTCTGGAACCATAGAGGACCTCACCTAGTGTTTGTACCAGCACCTTTTTGGCAAAGGTTTTTTAAAGCACAGGACTAGTTGATCGGGGTCATTTGGATAACCTGGATCACCCTGCAGAGGTCCCTATGTCCTTGGCATTTCCCACCAGGATGGACCCATGTGGCACCGCTTCCCCGAGGCTGGAAGAAGGGCATGTGAGGGGCATCGGGTGGGATTTCCAAGGGAAACCACTGCCCGACTGCAACACCAGGGGTGAAGAACTGCCCCTCACAGCACTAGTACTGTGAGTTGCCAGGGGAGCAAATATTCCACCACCTTGTCCGCTTGTGCAAACCAGGAGAGCAAAAGCCTCCCTTAAGAAAGAACTCACTTATTGCTACTACAAAGTGTAGCAACCTCTGTCCTTTTGTTGCAGTTGATTACTGAACTCCTGCCCTGTGTTAAAAAATATAAATGTTAAAAAAAAAAAAAAAAAAAACAGAGATTTTGGAATTCCTAAA